>JADRCH010000014.1:2018106-2231163 GCA_019843965.1 Rhynchomys soricoides
AAAGAAAGAAAGAAAGAAAGAAAGAAAGAAAGAAAGAAAGAAAGAAAATGGTGAGGAACTTGGGGAAAGGAAGATACAGTGACAGGCCCAAAGTGGGATCCGGCTCAAGGGGTGGCCTCAAAGCCTGACACTATTACTGAGGCTGTGGAGCACTCACAAAAGGGACCTTTCATGACTGCGCTCCAAAAGACCCACAAAGCAGCTGAAAATGTCAGATGTATATATTTGCACCGAACCAATGGGCAGCAGCTGCTGATCCCTTTGGTTGAATTAGGGAAAATCTGGAAGAAGCTGAGGAGGAGGGCAACCCTGTAGGAGGACCAGCAGACTCAATTAACTTGGACCCCTGAAATCTCTCAGAAACTGGACCACCACACAGGCAGAATAGACCAGCTGATATGAGACCCCCAACCCATATACAGCACAGGACTGCTGGGTCTGAATTCCGTCAGAGAAGATGCACCTAACCCTCAAGAATAGTGGAGGCCCCAGGGAGAGTTTAGAGGTTTGGGGGGGGATGGGGGCATGGGGACCTCCTTGAGGAGACAGGGCTGTGGGGAGGAGTTATGGGATGTAAAATTAAAAAAATAAAGAAAAAGCAAACAACAACAAAAAATGTATGTTAACTTAATAGTGTGGTAATCTCTACTTAGAATAGAAAAGTGTTACCTGCATACATCAAAATGTTATAAATATAATAACTTTATATTGAATAAATTTTATATATATATATATATATATTTCTATGGAATTTAAATAATGGCATACTTACATTCCTATATACATTTTGTATAATAGCTCCTATGTAAATCAATGTCACATGAAAAACATCTTAATCCTTTTAACTTGTTGAGAGACAATGTGAAAATAGTGGATTCTTGACTACTTGAATTATGAAGCATTATGTGTTTAAAGTTAAAAAATAGAGAGTGAGTGAAAATTAATGATAGCTAAAATTGGCAGAAAATGTTTCTGATATTTCTTGGAAGAGAAAGCTAAGCAGATGGCAAGTTTCTCACTTTCCCAGTAAAATCAATCTTGAGAACTACTAAAAAGGAAATAGGTGAGTGATGATGGCAGAGAAATGTATCCCATGGAAGAAATCACCTGCCTCATGATGCTTCAGAGACAGTCAAAGATGGTTTGAGTGTGAAATAGACAAATTCTTGTAAGTTTCCACAGTAAGTACAAAATGAAAGCAAGATATTTTAATATCTTTATAGCAGATATATTAGTGAAAAAATACATTTACAATTTCAATTAAAATCTTAAAAATATTTGCTCATCTATCATTTTGTATGAATATACCTTACAAGAGTACAGAGTGATATATAATAGAGGTAGTTAAAGATCAGGAAAGCCTGGACCTAGCTTTTCCTCCAAAATATAAATTGGAAGGATGGATATATTGCTTAGTGGTAAAATTGTGACCTTATATAACAAATCTCTGAGTTCAGCATCACAAAAATAATCAAATAATTGGTATATGAGAATCTCTCTTGGATATGTGTAATATACACCTTCTGAATAAGACAGAAAGGGAATAATCTCTGTAATACAACTGCTCTTTAAAACAACTTACCTTTACACAAGAAGAAAAAGTTTATTGATAGCCATGAACCTATTAATTCTTCTGAACAATAATAATAATAATAAAAAAAACTATAGGTAAAAAGTTTCCAAATCCTTTCACAAAATCCTAAATCTGTAGTGAGAGTACAGTTCAGTGATAGAGTGTGTATGTAGCACACACTCCTTCATATCCACGAATAAGGAGAGGAGCAAATGAAGTGGGAGGGATAGGAACTGGAAGGGAAGGAGAGGGAAAGAAAGGATGGAAGGAAGAAAGGAAGGAAGGAAGGAAGACAAGAAAGAAGGAAGGAATGAAAGGAAGAAGGAGAAAAAACAAGTATTAGACAATGAGGTGATTTTTTTAAGTCATAATTCTTACCTTAATGATAACTACTAATTAAGTTATGTATGTTTTGCAAATGATGCCAGATGAATTTTTCATGCAATTCTTATTTAGTATCATATAAACATATATATTTATCCTAATACAATGGTAAAGAAATGGACCCTTGGCAAGGGAGCTAATAACTATATTATAGTTATCAAATAGTATGCTATGAAGCCATGATTCATTCTTATACTAGTAATAACTTTTAAGTCTGCTTTAGATTTAACAGATATGTTCTACTTGGACACCAGTGCTAGGAAAGATAAAGTAGAGAAATAGGGAGGAATCTGAGCACTTTTCATGTTAATTAAAACCCATCCTTCTTTAGAGCCAAAGAAACAGATACATAAACATGTGCATATATATTCAAATATGTAGTACATATTATGTGTAATATCTGAAGCATTCATTCTTGTTAGAATTTTCAAAGTAAATCAAATATTCTTAGAAATAGTAATTTCACTCTCTATTTTTATGACTCAATTTCTTTTATAACATTTGGTAATTTCAAAAATTCACAGAAGTTGTTACTGTGTGCAAGAGAAGTAAATTTTGATATTTGTGAGTCTCTCTTCTTGGACATTTACTAACAAAATTTCTGTTGAGTTGTGTTTCATGACTAACAAAGTGTACCCTCTGACATTCCATCTGTCATTGCATTTCTTTCAACTTGAGCAGTTGATACTGCTGCTTCATACTGTTTGTCACTAATTATAATATAATTTGCTCAAGTTAAGTTCAGAACTCTTCTTTTGTCCTATTTTGATATTGAAAATGATTTAAGTAAATCTATAATTATGAGTTTGGCCTTAAATGAGTCTCAGATGCAGGAAGAGGTAATTATCAATTATATGGTAGACAGCAAAGTCTTGTTAACAATCTGAGTCTGAAATTATACTGCATGTTTCAAAAACAAAACAGAATATTTGACTGCATTCACATAACACTATTGACTTGTACTCATAAACACATTTGAAAATTCTGCAGAGGCTACTTCACAGTATCAGATTACTGATAAATGAAATGTAAGTGTGACAGGTTTTAATATCCTTAATGATATAGCTTATATCACTAGACAAATAGGAAACAACAATGTATGGTATTTGAAAATAAATTATTTATTAACAAAAATAAATTGAATATAAACACTAAAGTTAGCTAAAATCTACAATTTAATTAAGTAGATACAATTTTATGTCATGAAGAATCCTGATTGAAGAACACACATTAGTTTAACTTGGTTTGATTCCCAAAAAGTGGAACATTGCTGCAAGTAACATTTGGAGAAAGGCAGGGTATTGAGATATATAAAAGTAGTATTTTCATCACTATTTTTAAATAGTGATAAATATTACTTGTCTGGCATCAGCTAAGTTCTTGAGTGTAACACAGTACCAAAGGTTCATAGTTCAAGGTTCAGTATTATAGGAGTAGAAAACATTATTCATGCCAAGAATTCTTTGTTTGTACCAGTGCTTTCTGACACACCAGAATATCTCCAGGACATAAGTATAATTAGAAACCTTTGATCTGGGTATCTTTGAGATGAATTAATACAAATTCCATGATTATATATCTATTTTCTGAAACATCTACTCAACTGTTTCTTATTGCTTCTATAGTGCTTAAGTGGAAGCAATGTTAATACAGTGAAAAGTGCCCAAATCTGTTTCAATGCAATATATGCTTTTTTATTAGCACAACTCTATTAATGAGCTATTTGGTTAGTACAATGTATGGATGGTAAAAGTGAGGTATCCTAATACATATCAAGTACTAGGGCAGACATTTGAGGAGTCTTAAGACAAACACTGCCTTGTGCTACCTCTCAGAAGTAACAGGAAAGTCCAGTCTCATCTAGTCCATAAAATCCTAAGTCCTTCAGTTTCTTCATTTTACATTTGCTGCTTTGTTAAAGATCATGGACACCATATCTTCTTCACAGCTGCCAAAACATGATTCCATTCATAAAGATCAAATCAGTTGTATGAGGTAGTGGTGGCACATGCCTTTAATCTCTGTTCTCAGAAGGAAGAGGGAGAAAAAATAACTGTTTCCATAGTCCATAGAGATCCAGGACAGCTGGAGCTATACAAAGAAACTCTGTTCAAAGAAAAAAATCAAAGCAATAACAACAACAAAATCAAACTAGTTGAAAAAATTATATCTTATCAGTAATAACTTTATCACCACTAGAGCAGAGTGCTTACAGGTAAGAGATATATTGGTCTTATGAGAAATTACTGAATAATATTACACACTTGTACCATCAGCTCGAGTTCTCCAGCACTACACCGGGTCGCTCATCCAATGCTGTGGATGGCAAGAGTCAGGTCCAGCCCTCCAATTTTCATGCTTTTGGGGCCAGCTCACCTGTGCCTTTGCCACCAGTGTGCTGCCCAGGGCAGGGCCCACACTCCCAAGTCCTGGAGCTGTTGTAGAAGCCAGCTCTCCCACCTGCCACAGGTAGCAAAAGATGAGGGGAATAAAGGCTTGTCACCCTCACAAACACTACAGCAAAGCAGCCTAGTGGCAAGGCCAGCTCTCCTGTGCTCAAATTCTCACGAGCAGCTCACCCACAAACCACACAAACAGGGCCAAGTCTACTATGCTTCCTGGGTGAGATGTGGGGCCTGCTCTCCCAAGTGCTGCAGCTGGTGAGAGGTGGGGTTAGCATTCTTACTCTTGAGCCTATCTTTATACTTTGAAAGAAGCAGTTTACATTTTAAGTTCAGCTAAGTTTATTACATGTTATTATTTTTTTCCTAGACATATTAAATATATTTACTTAATTCTCCTGATAAGAGAACAGGCTATACTGTAAAATGAAGCAAAATATTCTGAAAGATAGATGCTGAGTTTTATAACAGAATATTTACAACAGAAGAATTTTAATAAAAAATTATTCAATAGACAACTGGAAAAATTGAAACTCACACTGAGAAACTAAAATGTGGATGATAGAAACAACATCCAGGTGAGTCAGGTGTTAGATTAAGTTTCAGAAAAGAAAATATAAATACAGTGAAATAGTTCATGGAAAACATGCCATTAATAATGAGCTAGCCAACATGGAATTTTGGTAGAGAAAAGGAAATAAAAACCAGAGGGATGTTAAAGGGCTCAAAATTTACAAGATGAGTCAATAGAACAGAAAACAGTAGGAAAGAGTTATCCTTCTTGGCTACAGATTTGTGGAACCATGAAAGGCAGCCTGGTTTCTGGTTGATCTAAGGTTTAAAACTCCCTTCTAACCCCCTAGCAAATCCAGTAGGGGGTCCCCAGTAGGGGACAACAGCACAAGGGACAGTAGGTGTTTTTGTTGGTTTTTTTTTTGTTTTTTTGTTTTCGTTCTCCTAGGTCCCAGGCTTCTGACACAAGGCCACAGCTATCCAAAGGTCTGTGACTACTGGTCATGAAGTCTCAAGACAACCCCATGTTAATGAGGCGCCTAGAGTCTTAGCCTCTCCTCCTCCCTGCAAAGGTTTTTCAACCTCGCCCCTCCCTGAGGTCTGGGGGAAGGGGGGTACCCATTCACTCATGCCACTCTCTGCAATGACAACAAATGCTCTGAAATCCTGGACTGTCTCTCTTCATCAGGATCCGCCTTACAGAGCAGTGGAACAGGCCTTCATCTAAAGAGCCTCAGGAGCCCTCCCAGTGCTCCCACCCATTCTGCTACCAAACCAAACCAAGTGAGCTAGCCCGAGACAAGCCATGTACCTCAGTCCTCACTGGACCCCACCTCACTTTTCCCCTTAGACCTGGGCTAGATCTAGCCCACGGGCCCTCACTTTGTTCTCAGCTCTTTCACAGCATCCAGTGGTGACTGGGATGCCCAAGAGCGTGGGAGCCAGCTTCCAGGCCGTGTTCTAGTACCCCAGGGCTATGTCTCCACAGCTGCTTCTCATAGCCCAACACCCGCCAAGCGGTGCTGTGGGGTGGTCAAATTTCCTGCATCTTGCCTCTCAGAGAGGCAGGAGCCTGTGGCAGATGTGGGATACTCACCACACCCCTACATTTAACCCAACATAGATTGACTGACATTATCAGTACAGAAAGAATGAAGCTCTAACTCATCATATATACCTTGGGAATTACACATGTATAATTAGTTATTCCTTGACTTTCCAAAACCTGCATGTATTTTCACAATTTTGCATCTATTTTCACAATTCAGCAACTGCATTTCTTATACCATTAAAAAATACAAATTAAGATACACTAAATTAAAAAACACTAAAATTGATACATTTTACTTTAATCAATCCTAAAAGTGGTTCTTTTAGTGATTGTCTTATTTCAGAAGTCCTAATTTTCTTAGTTTATCTAGTGACTTAACTACATAAACACTATCCATGGTAAACCAATTGTTCAAAGAAGCAACCTGTGAGTAAAGTTCCTGAGAAGTAAATATGTCTTCACATTTTTCCTGAACATCAGAGTTCAAGTGTTGGAGGTTTGATTTGTGCTTACAAGGGCATTCGAATGTCTGCTGCAAGTCCCTGTCAACAGGTTTTGTTTTTTTGTTTGTTTTGTTTTTTGTTTTTGTTTCTTTGTTTTTTGGGGTTTTTTTTGGTTAATAAAGAGCCAATGGCCAATGGCTGGGCAATGGGAAAGAGTCAGGTCTTTTAGGATTCCCAAGCAAGAAACACAGAGGGACAGAGGGAAAAGAAAGGATTCACCAGGAGAGAGGTGTAGGGTGGGTCAAGTGGGAAGGTGAGAATGCAAAAATGTTGGTGCAGAGGGAAAGCAGCCCAGTGGGAGGGTTGCCCAGAAGGAAACAGGGCAGCAAAGATAAAATACAGATTTAGAAAGTGTCAATGCAGAAATACAGGAGGGGAGTGTGTGTTAGCCACCAAGGGGAAGTTTGGAAATACCCAGTCACTGAGCAAGTTAAGGCTTGTTAAATATAAAGGGTGTAATGTGCATGTGTTTCACTTGTAGATCTGGTGCCTTTGAGTGGGTGAAGAGCTGGGAACTTAGAGAGGCTATTTAATAATTTACCACTACATTCATGGGGTAGAAACAGACAGTGCTGGTTCAAGAAGCCTTTTAGCATTGCCTTGGTGGAGCGACACAAGCCTTTTCTCAGGTTGGAGGAAAGCATAAAAAGTACAATACTATGACCCTAGAAAGGCACCCAAGAATGGCTTTAAAAGGGACATAGGTTTGGTATGGTCAGAATAGATTTGAGAAACAAGTCCTGTAGGGTTCTGGAAATTTCTACTTTGGCTCATGTTTATACTGATACATCAAGCAACCTAGAGATGGAGTGTATGGCTAAAGCCTTCCAGCTGCATACACGTATGAGTGATGGCAATGAATTTGAAGATTCTACTCACCAGAAAGTTAACAAGAAGATTGAAGCATCATATATTGCTCATACCATAGCTGCTGCATGGAGAGCTCATAGCATTGGCACTCATTTTAATTTTACTGCTAAGTATCAGCTGAATTGTAGAACTTCTCTGTTGCCAAAGTAAATTATGCCAGTTTAATTGGACTAGGTTGTATGAAGGTGCTCCAACAATGAATCAAATTGACCCTGTCGGATTTAATAAATTCGAAGTCTTACTGCATGAGATTACAATGTTTGCTTGAGATGTGAACTTGAAGCTTGATGTGGTTTTGGCATGATTTGTCTCTGGAAGTGAAGAGAAATGAACACACCATGTCTTGGTCTTAAAATTCTGTGAAATTTCAAAAGTATAAACTTCTTATTCCAAAAAATTACAATCCTTCCCACATCAATGTCTAAAGACTACAACCTTAGCCTAGCCTAACAAAGAACCTTGAAGGCATGATCAGAAATTGTCATGTTTATGCCACATTTCAGCTGAGTCCTAAAGTGTTATCTTGAGTATGTTATTCAGCAACATTAACAACAACAAAAAAAAAAAAAGAAAGAAAGAAAGAAAACTGTATTCCCACTTTCTATACCATGTCCAGCATGTCCCATTAGACATTTACGTGACCTTTTGTTATATCAGACTTGGTGCTTTAGTGAAATCTTGGATTTATACCAGAATAAAATAAACCCATCATTTTTGGGAGGAAGGGGAATTAAAGGAAAGCAACTCATTTACATGAAGTTCAAATTGGAACTAAATTCAAAGATATCTAGAGCTACAATGTAAAACAGAGAACTAGATGTGTTAAAGAAGGGGGAATGTTAACTATGTCGTTATATATTCTGAATTTCATAAAGATTCAGTAACAAAGCCATGAGTTATTTTGGGTTTGTCAGCATATATAGCTCTAGTTCTCACATTTTGGATACAGAAGCATGTCATAGATATGTTAATAGAACACAATTAATTTATTTGTACTATAGAGGATATGAAATGAACTGGGATCACTGCTTGAGAATTAGTCAGCCAACTGTGTCCAGCATTCATATCTCTGACCTTTGATCATTTTTTCATATAATAATTTAATATCTTTCTGAAATATAAGTGAACCATGAACCAGTTCTAATCATTGGTGTTCTGTTGAGAAGACAAACAAAGGCTACAAGCCATAATGTCACCACCCAGCATTTTCACATATAACTAATTATATCATATTTTGATTTAAAATCACATCATATTTTGCTTTGCTGCATTAGTTGGGTAACCTGCAAATTATATTAGGGGCCCAGGATTTGCAAAAATTTCTCATAGAAATTACAGATTAGCATGATAAAGTCACCAATTTTATTATAAAAGCAAAATTCTTTTCAAAGGTAGCCAATATTAACTACGATGAGTCCCCATTGTTGCTATTTTTGTTTTTTAGGTGTGGTAAATGGGAAATGAAAGATAGAAGTTTACACTGATAGAGCTAGAGAGATGCCTCACCAGTTTGGATCACTTCCTATACAAATATTAAGACTCCCTATACAAATATTCAGATTTCTAAACACATATAAAGAGCTAGGCATTGGGCATATACCTGTAACAGGTTAAAGGTTAGAGGCTAAAGGAAACAACTTCAGAGCTTCCAGCTTAGTCAAGAAAATATGAGCCCAAGGTTTAATGAAAGACGGAACCTCAAAAGCAATATGCAAAGAGTTATGAAGAAGAACACAGTACAATCTACTGGAATCTGCAAATGTACAGAAGTATCTTGGTTTGTTTGGGGTGTCAACATGACATAAACTAGAGTCATCAGAGAGGAAGGAACCACAGTTGAAGAAATGTCTTCATGAGATCCAGCTGTTAGACATTTTCTCAACTAGTGAAGGAGGGACCAGCCCATTGTGGGTGGTGCCATCCCAGGCCTGGCAGTCTTGAGTTCTATAAGAAGACTGGCTGAGCAAGTCAAGGCAAGCAGGCTAGTAAGCAGGACTCCTCCATGCCCTCTTCGTCAGCTCTTGCCTCTAGGTTCCAACACTACTTCAGTTCCTGTACTGACTTCTTCCATTGATGGACTTCGATAGGGAAGTATAAGCCAAATAAATTCCTAGGTTAGGTTATTTAGTCCCTCATAATATCATGATAATAATGTAAAGCTCACAAAACAGACAGCTCAACTAAACCTCAAAGTAATTAGAAAATAAAATATTAAAACTGAAGTATTAACCAGGCAGTAGTGGTGTACACCTTTAATGCCAGCACTTGGGAGGCAAAGACAGGCAGATTTCTGAGTTCAAGGCCAGCCTGGTCTACAGAGTGAGTTCCAGGACAGCTAGCACTATACAGAGAAATCCTGTCTCGAAAAACAAAACAAGACAAAAAACAAACAAACAAACAAAAACAAAGTATTTAGCTCTGCCTGGGCCACCAGGGCTCCATAGCCAAATAGGTCTGGAAGAAAGCTAGCCTCCCAGGAGTGTGGAAAAGCCCATGAGAATGGGTAAGAGGAGCAGCACTGCTCAACAGGACTTACCCTGAATCCACTGGACACAGGGACTGAGGAAAAGCCAGTAGGAAGGAACCTTCGGTTCCATCTGTGGCGGGAGACCTAAGCCTGGGCGACCAGGGCTCCATAGCCAAACAGTGCTGGGAGAAAGATAAACACCCAGAAGTATGGGCAAGCCTGTCTGCTCAGAGGGACCCACCTGGAATCCCCAGAACAAAAGGACTGAGGAGTGGTCTTCTGATTTCTTTCCGTATCTGGAGAGCAGATCCTGTGAAACAGGGCTCTATACTCAAATAGTGACAGGAGAGATGTGGTATCCCAGGAGTGCTGACACACCTTCAAGCACAGGCAAGACCACCACTTCTGTTCAAATTCACTGATCAAGAAGGACCCTTGCAAAGCCATCAGGACACAGGAAACAAGGGACAGCTGGGGACTAGATCCTTCTGGTTTCTGTCTGCGCCCCAGAGCTGACCCTGTACCACAGCTCTTCAAACCCAAATTCCTCTCAGAGAGAACTGGTCTTCAAGGAGTACTGACACCTAGGATTGCAGGAAAGACAAGCCACAGTCAGAGAGAGTAAGACCAAGTAACACCAGAGATAACCAGATGGCAAAGGCAAGGGCAAGAATATACGGAACAGAAACCAAGGCTACTTGACATCATCAGAACCCAGCTCTCCCACCACAGCAAGCCCTGGATACCCCAACACACCAGAAAAGCAAGACTCAGACTTAAAATCTCATCTCATGATGAAGATAGAAGATGTTAAGAAAGAAATAAATAACACCATTAAAGAAATACAAGAGAACACAGGAAAACAACTACAAGCTCTTAAAGAGGAAACACAAAAATCCCTTGAAGAGTTACAGGAAAACACAATCAAACGGGTGGAATTACAGGAAAACACAATCAAACAGATGGAGGAAATGACCAAAACCATCTTGGATCTAAAAATAGAAATAGAAACAATACAGAAATCACAAAGGGAGACAACCCCAGAGTAGGAAAAACTAGTAAAAAGATCAGGAGTCATAGATGCAAGCATTACCAACAGAGTACAAGAGATAGAAGAGAGAATCTCAGGGGCTGAAGATACCATAGAAAACATTGACACAACAGTCAAAGAAAACACAAAATGCAAAAAGTTCCTAACCCAAAATATCCAGGATATTCAGGATACAATGAGAAGACAGAACCTGAGGATAATAAGCATAGAAGAGAGTGAAGAATCCCAACTTAAAGGACCAGTAAATATCTTCAACAAAATTATAGAAGAAGACTTCCCTAACCTAAAGAAAGAGATGAATATATATATAAAAGAAGCCTATAGAACTCTAAATAGACTGGACCAGAAAAGAAATTTCTCCTGTCACATTATAGTCAAAACAGCAAATACACAAAATAAGGAAAAAATATTAAAAGCAGTAAGGGAAAAAGGGAAAGGAACATATAAAGGCAGACCTATCCGAATTACACCAGACTTCTCACCAGAGACTACGAAAGCTAGAAAATCCTGGACAGACTCATACAAACTCTAAGAGAAGTCAAATGACAGCCACGGCTGCTATACCAAACTCTCAAATAATCATAACTCTCAATAATCATAGATGGTGAAACCAAAATATTCTATGATAAATCCAAATTTGCACAGTATGTTTCCACAAATGCAGCCCTACAAAGAATAATAGGTGGAAAACGCCAACTCAAGGAGGGAAACTACATCCAAAAAAAGCAAGAAAATAATATTTCAGCAAACTCAAAAGAAGATTGCCACACAAACATAAAAAACAACATCAAAAATAACAGGAAGCAACAATCACTATTCTTTAATATCTCTTAACATCAATGGACTCAATCCCCAAATAAAAAGACATAGACTGACAGACTGATCCATAAATAAGACCCAGCACTTTGCTGCATCCAGGAAAAGCACCTCTGTGTTAAAGACAAACACTACCTCAGAGTAAAGGGCTGGAAAACAATTTTCCAGGCAAATGGCCCCAAGAAACTGGCTGGAGTATCCATTCTAATATTGGATACCAAAGTTAAGTCAGGATCAGATAAACCATCTAAACAGTCTCATACCCCTAAAGAAATAGAAGCAGTCATTAAAAGTCTCCCAACCCCCCCCCCAAAAAAAACCCACTAAATAAATAAACTCAAAGAAAAAAAACCACATGGTCATTTCATTAGATGCTGAAAAAGCCCAGTGACAAAATTTAACATCCCTTCATGATAAAACTCTTGGAAAGATCAGTAATTCAAGGACCATACCTAAACATAGTAAATGCAATATACAGGAAACCAGTAGCCAATATCAAACTAAATGAAGAGAAACTTGAAGCAATCCCACTAAAATCAAGGACTAGAGAAAGCTGCCCTCTCTCTCCCTATCTATTCAATATAGTACTTGAAGTTCTAGCTAGAGCATTTTGACAACAAAAGGAGGTAAAAGGGATAAAAATTGGAAAGGAAGAAATCAAAATGTCACTATTTGCAGATGATATGATGGTATACTTGAGTGACCAGAAAAATTCCACCAGATATCTGCAACAGCTGATAAACACCTTCAGCAAAGTAGCTGGATACAAAATTAACTCTAGCAAATCTGTAGCCTTCCTATACTTGAAGGATAGACAAGCTGAGAAAGAAATTAGGGAAATGACAACCTTCAAAATTGTCACAAACAATATAAAGTATCTTCGTGTGACTCTAACCAAACAAGTGAAAGTTCTGTATGACAAGAATTTCAAGTTTCTGAAGAAATCGAAGAACTCAGAAGACGGGAAGATCTCTCATGCTCATGGATTGGCAGGATTAATATAGTGAAAATGGCCATCTTTCTGAAAGCAATCTACAGATTCATTGCAATCCCCATCAAAATTCCAACTCAATTCTTCATAGACTTAAAAAGAACAATTCTCAAATTCATATGGAATAACAAAAAACCCAGGATAGCAAAAATTATTCTTAACAGTAAAAGGATTTCTGGGGAAATCAGCTTCCCTGACTTCAAGCTGTACTACAGAGCAATAGTGATATAAACTGCAGGGTATTGGTACAGCAACACGCAGATAGATCAATGAAATAAAATTGAAGAACTGGAAATGAACCCACACACTTATGGTCATCTGATCTTTGACAAAGGAGCTAAAACCATCCTGTGGAAAAAGGACAGCAATTTCAACAAATGGTGCTGGTTCTACTGGCAGGCTACATATGAATATGTATTGATCCATTCTTATCTCCCTGAACAAAGCTCAAGTCCAAGTGTTTCAAGGATCTCCACATAAAACCAGATACACTGAATCTAATAGAAGAGAAAGAGTGAAAATTCTCGAACACATGGGCACAGGGGAAAGATCCTGAACAGAACACCATTGCCTTATGCTCTAAGATCAAGATTTGACAAATGGACCTCATGAAATTACAAAGTTTCTGTAAGGCAAAGGACACTGTAAATAGGACAAAATGGCAACCAACAGATAGGGAATAGATCTTTACCAATTCTATGTCCGATAGAGGGCTAATATCGAGTGTATACAAAGAACTCAAGAAGATAGACTCCAGAGATACAGATAACCCTATCAAAAAGTGGGGAAGAGAGCTAAACAGAGAATTCTCAACTGAGGAAACTCATGGAGCTGAGAAGCACCTAAAGAAATGTTCAACATCCTTAGTCATCAGGAAAATGCAAATCAAAACAACCCTGAGATTCCTCCTCACACCAGTCAGAATGGCTAAGATCAAAAACTCAGGTGAGGATGTGGAGAAAGAGGAATACTCCTCCATTGCTGGTGGGATTGCAAGCTGCTACAACCACTCTGGAAATCAATTTGGCGGACCCTCAGAAAAATGAACATAATGCTACCTGAGGAGCCAGCTATTCAACTCCTGGGCATATACCCAGAAGATGCTCCAACATGTAATAAGGACACATGCTCCACTGTGTTCATAGCAGCCATATTTATAATAGCCAGAAGCTGGAAACAACCCAGTTGTCCTTCAGGACAGGAATAGATACAGAAAATGTGGTACATTTACACAGTGGAATACTAATCAGCTATTAAAAACAATGACTTCATGAAATTCGCAGGCAAATGGAACTTGAAAATATCATCCTGAGCGAGGTAACTCCATCAGAAAAGAATGAACATGTTATGTACTCACTGATAAGTGGTTATTAGTACAAAAGTTCAGAATACCAAAGAGTCATTTCACAGCAACCATTGGGCTGAGCCTGAGGTCCCAGATGGAGGAGTTGAAGAAGATGAAGGAGCTGAGGGAGTTTGCAGCCCCATGGAGGGAGCAACAGTGTCAACTGGACTCACCCTCTGATGCTCCTGGAGCCTGGATCACCAACCAAAGAATACACATGGAGGGACCCATGGTGCTAGCCACATATGTGGCAGAAGAGGGTCTGGTTAGCCATTAGGGGAAGGAGAGGACCTTGGGCCTGAAGTTGTTATATGCCTAGGTATAGGAGAGTGCCAAGGAGGAAAGATGAGATTGGGTGGGTCAGTGGGTGGGGGAATACCCTCACAGAGGCAGGTGGACAGTGGAGTGGATAGGGAGGTTCCAAAGGGGAGATATGGAAAGGGGGAATCATTTGAAATGTAAATAAAATATCAAAAAATACTGAAATATTTTATACAAAATCAATACTTTCAATAAACAAGAGAATTAAAATTGGACCAGTGTCTGTTGAAGATGCCTTGCAAACAAACACTTTAGGGTTTCTACAATATAAAAACATTTTACTGTGGAACTTTATGATTAAAATCTATGATATTACCATACATTTTTAATTATTGTGAAAATTGTATTTGCTCCATCAGAAGCATAATATATCTTGATCTATTCCAAGTGTGGGAGCTAAGGATAGTGTAATATCACTAAACTCACCCATGATCATAAGGCAACTGTTTCCTGAATGTAATAAAAATGCTATTTTTATTCCATTTTATAGAAGGTATGACTATGTACTATTTCCATGAATGGGCAATACATTGCAAGAATTTCTTCCCTTTGTTAGCTTCATTTGGGGTTCTCTTGACATTTACCCATTTACATTTTGTTAAAAAGTTACCTTGAGTGTATTTATTTTCCCTTCATGTGTTAGGAAGAAAAAACAAAGTCAAAAACATCCTTAATAGCCCACTCAAAGGCACTATTTGAATTTGTGACCATAGTTAGGCAAATTTGCTGTTTTGTTAACTAGATATGCTATTGTTAGATGTCACAGCTGCCATTGCTTTGATGTAAGATATTTGATACACTGTCTTCCATCTGTATATAGAAAATCCATCTGTATTGGAAGCCCCACAACTTCCTACACATTTCACATCTTATTAAAACAGTATCCTAAGTGTGGGTGTTAAATGCTCACCCTTCACAACAATGATGTTTCTGGTTCAATATAGTATTCCTAGTCATGAATCTCAGTTCCCTTGAAAACCATGGTAATAAACTATCTCTGAATCTTTGGGATATCTAGTTTACAGATCGTTTGATTAATCCTTTAAAAAATTATTTTCTATTTGAATAAACTCTTTTTAAAAGAACATCTTCAAAGAGACATCTTAGTTGAAATACTGCTTCTCTTTGATACCATGGGAGTGGGAAATAGGAGATGAAAGGTGTAAGGTGAAAGTAGAATTGTACTGCCTACAAATGGTGCCTATTAATGAAAAACCTTTCTCATCCATAGCTACAGTTCCATTAGCATAAAAACATAATTAGTTTGGAGTTTTAGTTATTACCCTCCATATTCCCAAGGAAAATAGTCCTGAAATTACTGTGGTGTAATCACAAAGTAAATTGTAAAGATTCTTTTCAAATTGACTTCAGTTCATAAACAGAAATATTTGCCAAAGATTTATCGTGAAAGATCACCACTTATAGAAGATATTTTATTTCAAATACATTTCAAATAATTCTTCAAACCAATGAATCCACCCAGAAGCACTCCTCATCATGTGTGACCTCATACATATATATCTCTAATAGATCAATATTCCCTTTTCACCTAATTCTATTTCCTTCTGTGACCAATTAAAACTCGTATCTCTAATCTAAAGTGTTCTGCTGCTTAACCTGCTTATCCTGGTTTATTGTAATTGCTATCATATGCTCAAACTCAAGATGTAGTACTTTATTCTGCAGAAAAACTTCATAAAGCAAAAACTTCATAAACTTTACATTATATCTTGTACTATGAATGCAATGAATTTACTGATATTGACTTAATTCTGTTTTCCCAGTTTCAGTGATGCACAGACGTGTTTACCAATGAAGTTAGTAAACCTTTTTGTAGCCATAAATTCACTTTTTTTTTTTTCACTTTCATAACTCTGATCCACCGCTGTCCTAATGAGAAATACTTGGTTCTTAGTCATTTTTCTTTCATCTTTTTTAACCTAGATCCACAATTTTCACAGGAGCACTATTTATGACAAGCCCTCCCTTGGAATTAGTTTATCCTGCACCCAGCTTCTATGTTATATCTTATGACTAGAATGAGATCAAAGTTCTGCTGAGAAGGGTTTTTTGTTTATTTGTTTGTTTTTTCTGAATTTCACAGGAATACAAGTTTTAAAATTTCTTTCTTTTTCAGAAATCAATAGACTCTCTGTACTACTTTGTGAGACAGCAACACTTGTTCCCCCTTCTGCTTATGATTTTAGCTATTGATGATGTATTACGGAAATCCCATCCAAAAACAATGTACACTTGAGGGAGCTTGGCCCAAACAAGGGTGCTATTCTTCTGTGCATCATGCTGTGGTATAGATTCTGAGGTATGATCTATTGCCTCAATTCAAAAGGACAAGAAAGAGCCACTTCAGACCAGAACCTCTACAGTTAAGTCATTATTTTCTTTTCTTTGCTTCTCAGTTTAACCATTTCTGCCCTGACTCTATACCACTGGCAGATGCTTTTACTGTGATTACTTTCAGCAACTCACCACACACAAATTGTAGGTTCTATTTCAATCTGTTTGCCAGGGAATTGGATACATGATCTTTGCACAAGTATAGTGCCTAGAATCAAAGGGATTTAGAAATGAATCAATGGCCAGGGTAAAGGTGTCATCAGTACTTTTGATTGAGGGCTAAGTACTCCAGCATACATTTCTGATGTAATGTTGGAAAAAATAGCAGTAGTAAGTTAAGATGGGACAAGAGAGAAAGAAATTACATTCAAATGTGTATCAGAATAATTGGAATACTTTGGGGAATATATTAAGCATATATTATGGAATCCTTACTGTATTGGAAAAAGTCACCAAAGCAGAATGTCTGAGCCTGTAGAAAGCCATTCTTCATCGAGCAAGAATTTTCTTAGAATCAGTACAGAAGTATCTGACTTGTCAGGACGGGTATGTTCTCTTTCTCTCCATTACAATATGTTCTTTCCTCTCCCTTTCTGACCCACAGAGTAATAATTAATTTTTAAGTTATGCATCTTTAGAAAAAAAATAGAGAGAGACATCTAAGGGAGTCAGGCACTAAACTGTGAAAAACCTACAAGATCCAGGAAAGTGGGACCAGCAGGAAAGAGCAACATACAAATATTCAGTACCCAAGAAGAAGTGAATATAAATTTAAATTTGAAAGATTTATTAACATAACATCAACAACAACCTCAGGCAGACCCTGGGAAAGGGCCATTGTTTTCTGTTATATTGATTCTTGCACATTCAGGAAATTAATATCTCACATTTATGATAGAGAAATGTTTTTTAAAACTATTAGAAATTATAGAGAAGAATAAAAACCCTCAAGGAATTGCACAGGTTAAAATGAATGTACCATATAATGTCAAAACTCTTACTAAGTGTTTGCTTTGATATAAGGCCATGAAGGTAGTACATTTATCAAGACAGCAAGAATACACTGGTTCAGAGAAATACTAATGTTGGTTGAAAGTTCAATGGGGACAGTCTTGAATAAGCCAAGGTTAAAGTGTAAGTGCTCACAGACCTAACTTTTGAATAGCAATGAGAACTATTGCATTTCAAGAAGTAGAGGCTATATGGATATACTTAAAAAGCAATGGTAAGAAGTTGCAAATATTGTTTTGAACACTAAGTGAGAATGAGAATCAGAAGGGTTTCACTTGCAAAGGCCTATGAGATAATGAAACAGAGTATTCATGGGAATAAGATAAATGGGCATAGTTACTATGCAAATCAAATAAGTCAACAATTGATAATTAGTAAGCCTAAAGAAACTGATTTGGTAAAGTCATGTTCTTATACCCAGTCTTCACATCTGATATCTCAAATGGAAAACATAGTCATCAATGAAAAGGCTCATGGTCTGTGAGGAAGAATCAGGTGCAGACATGGCAGATAAATGCATAACAATTTTGCTCCTTTCCAAAAAATAAAATCATATAAATATTTAGTCAAGCATTCAAGATCTTAAGAGTTTCCTCTGAAATCTATAGAAATCTGTCTAAAAAATCAGGAGCTCTCTCTTAGTAAACAAAATATAAAATATGATGAATAACAATGAATATGTTACTAAAAGGAGTTTAGTATCGGTTTATTTCTTTTGGAAATTTCTATGAATATTTTACAGAGTTGATGATATTCATTGTTGAAGCCAAGATGACTACAATAATAAAACAATAGGTAAATTAAGTATTTTCATAAAATTACAGTACATAGACTAAAATCGAATGAGAAGAGAAAAGAATAGGAAAGATCTTAATAGATCAAGGACAAATGGGATTCATGTCCGTTTGGTGTAGACTCTGTCACAGGTGTGTTCTTGTCATAAGGTGACCATTGACAGCAAAAATAATTATTCTCAGAGCAAGAATAGATCTCCAGAGCTGTATATCTAAAGTTACCAGAGTATACTAGAACAGAGGTTTAAACTCTTATACTGGGAACAGCAAGACTCGAAAGCAAAGGGAAATTTAGATACTACATGTTATAGAAGCAAACTCAAGTAGCCTGAATTATGAGTGATTTTCAAATTCAGCTTGCAATGTTTGAGGTTGTTCAACAATAAGTAGGAATGCACAGGAAATACCATTTGTATGTGGGAGAAATAGTGCTTTGATCCCCATTCCAGATTAAAATGTGTAAAACGGGAAATTTATAGATAAGGTTTTTATTGGATTGGGACTGACATGTTCACATCTTGAAATTCTAATTCATGTACCTTGGAATAAGAGTATACTTGGAGAATGAGTTTATAAGGAAGATAATTAAAGTAACAAGGTCAAATAGTATCCCTACCTGTGTGAAGACATACTGAGATGCACAAGCAGCAAACAAAAAAAGAAAGGTCACAGAGAAGCCAACCTGACAAACGTTGATCATTAATTAACTTTCTCTGGAATTTAAAAAATTCACTCTGAGGTAATATGTTATGGATGCCTTCCTACTAAAGAACAATTTGCTAATGTGACTATACCAGTTAGCTGAGTGACTGCTCTGGTTCATTGAATTAAATAAGAAATTGGCTATGAACAAGGAGACCTTAACATCTTTGTTTCTCAGAATATCTGTGCCTCTGATGAAATGAAATTTATCCATTGTAAATGTCATTTTTATTTCCTCAGATGAAGTGATGAGATGGAGAGCTGTTCCAAAACTGTGCTAATATCCTGCTTGATTTGAGTTCAGAGAGTTTCCTTCTCTATTCTCACTATCCCTAGGCCTAAGCTTAGAAGGTTCTAGCCTCTGTATAATATAATCTTCCAAGAATATTAACTCAATCCTGCTGTCCTCAGCTTCTGACTGAATTCTCTGCTTGGCCTCATAATAACTTTGGAAATATGTTCTAATCTTCTGGCTCCTTCTCATTCTCTGGCTTTACCTGCTTGTTACCTCTGTGACTTCCTCTGTAAAACTGTCCCAGTAAAACTGTCATACACAAACAACACCCACCACATATAACACCATACCACTTTTTTCTCTCTTACTTCTCTTTAATAGACTAGCTTCCTCTCTGTTCTCATGTGATTTGGGCATATCCTATCTCTGACTCATTCTGTCAAATCCTTCTCTGATTCATTTCTTTGTCTGTCCCCCAATTAGATGACACTTTCAAACATAGCTACATTCTTCTACAACCTTTATTGTTTCAGTGCATTTATTAAAGGCATTTCTGTAAATTCTAGGCAGGTCTGCATTCTAGTCAGATCATGTCTTTGGATATACTCCCTCGCAAAAGCAGCCATGTTCCTTGATTAAAATTAGACCTAATTGTGTTGAATATCATGCTTAGGTATCATGTGATGCTCAAATTGCTCTTCAGAATATTTCCTTCATTATAGTTAACGTGGTTGTAAGAGGAGAATTGCTTTTCTATCTGACATGAGAAAGGCACTTGAGTTAGCATTAGTACTACATGGGAGCCGCAAAATTTTAAAATTTGAAATCCACTGAACTCTCTGACTATGGGAGGAGCAGCTACTTGCATTTCTGCCCTGGTTTTGCAAGGAAATTTTATGAGCTCATTAGAGTGGCAGTAGATACAGATAGAGAATGAATAGAAGCCTCTATTTCCCATTTGCAAGAATCTCTAACCTCCTTGTCTGAAGTAGTCTTTCAAAACAGGAGAGGACTTGATCTCTAATTTCTTCAACAGGGACGACTACAGCCCTCCATGAAGAATGTTACTTTTACATCGATCATTCAGGAAAAGTAAAGGATTTTATGGCTAAAGTTCAAGAAGGACTAGTCAAAAAGAAAAAAAAAAAATGACAGAATCAGGGATCATTTGAATCCTGGCTCAGTACTTCCCCATGGCTTACAACTTTAATTTCTACTCTCCTTGGACCATTAATTACAATTTTGTTGCTTTTAACTTTTGGGTCTTGAACCTTAAACACATTGGTTGCCTTCATATAGGATCAGTTTCATCAAGCTCAGCTATTCACCATGGCAGTTATCCATTACTATGAAGAAATGCATTGAATGCGTATTCATGTCCTTTGTGGCTTTGGTCTGAAAGGTAAAGAGTGTGCTATAGAAGGCCAGTAGTCAGAGGCGGGTATGAGTGTTCTTGAACTCCTATTGACCTAAGACAGAGACATACATCAATACTATGTATGTCCTCCATGATGGGTAAGAAGGAGCAATATAGACACTGACCTAAGACAGGAGCAGTCGACTGGTGACTCTTTACCCTAGACAGGATTTTGGAAAACAAGTAAATCTTGTGCCCCTGTCCAGCAACTCGTACTGCTCATCTTTAAAAAACAAAAAAAGGGGACTCATGTCCTTCCCAGCCTTAAGTAGCATTTTTCCAACCTTAAGCAGGCTGAACAGACTTTGAGTGCTTGCCACAATGGACCTTAACTACTTAGGTGTAGTCATCTGCTTTGGTTGCATGTGCAACTTCCTATAGGAACTTAGAAAAATAAACTGCCCCATGACCTTGCTTTTCAACATAATCCAGCTGAAACAAAGGTTGGGTCTGTGGGCTTTCCCTATATAAATGCATTGCTGAATATTAAACTTGGAGACTTGATCACAAAAAAAAAAAAAGAGTAGACAGTCCTATTTTCTATGAAAACATGTGTACTATTATAGCTATATACCTGAGGAAAACAGAAATATAATTTATATATACCATTCTGCGAAAAACAGATACCTTTTACTTTGACAACTATCTTGTTTTTGCATTTTTAAAAAATAAATTATAATTACATCATTTCCTCAACCCTTTCCATGTAATTCCCTTGATCTGTCAAATGAATGACCTTGTTGTTACATATATTATAAGGTATATATATATATATGATTTTTTGGTTTATTTAGTATACGTATATGAGTGGATTTGCTAGATGCATGTCTGTTCTACATATGTGTACTGCCTAGGTACCCACATAGATAAGAAGAGGGTGCGGATCCTTTGAGTTGTAGACTGTTATGAGCCACCAAATAAATACTAGGAATCTTACTCTGGGTTCTGCAAGAACAAGTGACCTGAACCACTGAGTCATCTTTTCAACCCTATATTTCTGTTTATTAGTCTTCTTTCCAAATTGGGGGAAGGGGCAGGAAGCTTATATTCTAATTCCTCTGATGGAATGTGTATTCTCATGACAGATTCACTGTAATATGCCTGTCAGTTATAGACAGCTTGCTTGTTCCCAATCAATGTAAATGTTACAGGAACATTCCAAATTGTAAAAGCAGTTTCACTGATTCTTCTCTAGAGCTTTTACTTTTTTCCTATTATTTTTCTTTCTAATTCTCTTTTTTCAGTTTGTTTTTCAGTTATTTGTGGTTATGGTACCTGCTACCAATACAGATAATTGTATTCTAATAAAAGACAAAAAGATGTCTATCCATGCATTAGACTTGAGGAGATAAGAAATGCTGATCAACTGTTTATAATAGAATATAACAAATGAAAGGTTCACACTCTTGATAATATTAATTATAGTATAATAAATATGTTCTTACTGCAGTTATTTATTATATTATTTGAAATGGAATATTTTCTACTCATATGCCCAATGTACAATTGAATTGCTTGCTCTTTATCTTTGAGCAATGAACTATATATTTTTCCATCTCCAATTCCTAGGTTAAAACCCTAAACCCAGTGTTATATATGGTATTTGAATGTAGGGTTGGGGAAGAAATTTTTTGAGAGTACAAATCTTATATACAGAATAAGTGGCATTACAAAAATGCCAGGCATGCTGGTACATGTATATAATCACAGCATTGTGCATGCAGGAGCAGGAGAGTAACTTCGGGCTTGAGGCTACCCTGTTCTGTATATTGAGATTTAAGAAAGAGTAATAATCTGTTTCAAAAACAATAAAGAAAAGATAAAGAGAGAGGGACAAGGGGAGATAATCAAAAGAGCTTCTCAGGCTTTTTGTTCATGGATAATTGTCATAACACCCTGACTGATAATGCGTACTCTGTCAGAACTAGAAATACTCCACTTTAGAAAAGAACCACATCTTTGGCTATCATTTCTTATTGAAGAAACAATACTACTTATGAGAATTTATTTTCAAGAAATAGCTGAACATCTGAAGAGAAGCAAACATATATGAAAGCATTTCTTTCAGAATTACATGTAATAATGAATTATAAGAATCAATTTAAATGGTTATCAATAAAGAGGCATTGAACACACTATGCACACCCATAAAAATAAAAAAATTTTAAAAAGCCATTGCAAGATTTATCATGAGTAAAAGTTGATCTAAAGAGATACCCAAAGCTGTTCATTGGGTGAAAAAGACTCAAGGTAATTTAGACCATGGATTAAATGATCCCTAGTTTATAAATATCATATTGATATTTATAGTACATATATGTGTGAAAATCAATTTAAGAGCAGTGATAACTCTTATTAAATATCTTTTCAGAGTCAGATGTGGTGCCTTAGAGAGCTTTCTGTGTCATATGACAACAATGCATCTATCAAATCATGTGGACATGGTTACTGCCTTTCCTTTCAGATGAAGTGAAATTTGCCACACAGGTATTATTAAATCATAAGATCAAGGGTCATTCAAAAGACTGTATGACATTTAACATCATAACATATTAAGATATATTTAGTGTTTATGTTGTTTTATCACTGTTATTTTATGTATGTGGAACAAATATCTTTTGATGAACAATAATAATTGCTTTTGGATGGTGAAATGCTTTTGCTTAATCACATTCTTCTGCATCATGATGTTTTAAAAATAAGCATAGTTTATGACAACAAATAGAAAAGGAGGAGGTGGGAGAGAAGGCACCATGGTTGAGAATACACAATACTCTTGCAGGGAAACCAGCACTCAAATCAGGCAGCAAAAGGCTGCCAGTAACTCCAGAACTAAAGGGATACAAAAGGAACATCTATACCTTGTAGGCACTGTACTCATGTGCACATACTTTACAAAAACATACATGCACACAAAAATATGGGTAATAATTGATAGAGGAAAAGATAGTCAATGTATGTAGGTGTAAATTCATAAATCATTACCAGAAAATAAAACTCCTGTCTGTTTTGAACATGGTGTCAGGAAAAATGGTTCTAATCTAAAATCTGCCACATATCACTCAGTCGTAGGAAGTCCTTGCTCTTGTCATTCGTTCATATGCAAAACAGGATGATACTCTTTATTCTCTTTCTCACACAACTGTCATAAATATCAAGAAAATAGGGTTTCCATCTAAGCCTAGAGCTGACCGTGTGTCACAGTTCCCAGAGCTGATGCTGTGTCACAGATCTCCATAACTAAATACTACCTGGAAATAGCTGGTCTCCCTGGAGTGCTAACACACCTGTGAGCACAGGTAATCCAACCACTTCTGCTCAATTTCTTGGCCTAAAGAGACCTGCCCAGAGCCATTACAACACAAGAACCAAGGAATACCAGGGGAAAGGATCCCTTGGGTTTCTATCAGCACCCTGGAGCTGACCCTGTGCCACAGCTCTCCATACCCAAATTCCTCCTGGAGAGAACTGGTCTCCCAGGAGTACTGACTCATAGGCTTGCAGGATAGTCAAGCCACAGCAGAGACAGCAAGACAAGCTAACACCAGAGATAAGCAGATGGTGAGAAGCAAGGACAAAAACATAAGCACCAGTAACCAAGACTACTTGTCATCATCAGAACCCAGTTCTCCCACCAGAGTGAGACCTGGATACCACAAAACACCAGAAAATTTAGACTCTGATTTAAAATCATATTTCATGATGATGATAGAGGACTTTAAGAAGGACATAAATAACTCAATGTAAGAAATACAGGAGAACACAGATAAACAGGTGAAGGAATTGAACAAAACCATCCAGGATCTAAAAATAGAAATAAAAGCAATACAGGAATCAAAAAGGGAGAAAATCCTAAAGATAGAAACCTAGGAAAGAGATCAAGAGTCATAGATGCAAGCATTACCAACAGAATACAAGAAATAGAAAACAGAATCTCAGGTGCAGAAGATACCATAGAAAACTTTGACATAACAGTCAAGGAAAATGCAAAATGCAAAAAGCTCCTGAACCAAAACATCCAGGAAATCAAGGATACAATGAGAAGATCAAACCTAAGGATAATAGGTATAGAAGCGAGCAAAGAATCCCAACTCAAAGGGCCAGTAAATATCTTCAACAAAATTATAGAAGTAAACTTCCTTAACCTATAGAGATGCCTGTAAACATACGAGAAGCCTATAGAATTCAAAATAGATTGGACCAGAAAAGAAGTTTCTGTCACATAATATTCAAAACACAAAATGCACTAAACAAAGAAAGAATATTAAAAGTTGTAAGGAAAAATGGTCAAGTAACACATAAAGGCAGACCTATCAGAATTACACCAGACTTCTCACCAGAGACTATGAAAGCCAGAAGATCCTGGGCAGATGACATACAGGCCCTAAGATAACACAAATGCCAGCCCAGACTACTATTCTCAGCAAAACTTTCATTACCATAGTTGAAGAAACCAAGAGATTCCATGAGAAAAGCAAATTTACACAATATCTTTCCACAAATCCAGCCCTAAAAAGAATCATAGATGGAAAATGCCAACATAGAAGAAAAAGTATACCCTAGAAAATGCAAGAAAGCAATGTTCTTTCAACAAACCCAAAAGGAGCTAGTCATACAAACATAAAAAGAACATCAATAATAACAGGAAACATCAATCACTTTTCCCTAATATCTCTTAACATCAATGGACTCAATTCCGCCAATAAAAAGACATAGATTAACAGACTGGATACATAAACAGGGTCCAGAATTTTGCTATATAAAGGAAATGCACCTCAGTGTCAAAGACGGACACCAGCTTAGAGTAAAAGGCTGGAAAAAATTGTCCAGGCAAATCATCCCAAGAAACATGATGGAGTAGCCATTCTAATATCGGATAAAAATGATTTTCAACCAAAGGTTATCAAAAAGGATAAGGAAGAACACGTCATAAACATAAAAGGAAAAATCTACCAAGAAAAATTCTCAATTCTGAACATTTGTGCTACAAATGCAAGGGCACTCACATTTATAAAAGAAACTTTAATAAAGCTCAAAGCACACATTGCTCCTAATAGAAAAATAGTGAGAAACTTCAATACCACACTCTCATCATTGGACAGATCTTGGAAACACAAACTAAACAGTGAAACTAAAGAAGTTATGGACGAAATGGGTTTAACAGATATAAATAGAGAGAGAACTTTTCATCCTAAAACAAAAGGATATACCTTCTTTTCAGCACCTAATTGTAACTTCTCAAAAACTGACCATATAATCGGTCAAAAAACAGACGTCAACAGATACAAGAAGGTTGAAATGACTCCATGCATCCTATCACATCACCATGGAATAACGATGGTCTTCAATAGCCACAAAAACAACAGAAAGCACACATAAACATGGAAGCTGAACAATGCGCCACTCAATGATGATTTGGTCAAGGATGAAATAAAGAAAGAAATTAAAGACTTTTTATACTTTAATGAAAATATAGGTACAACATATCCAAACCTGTGGGACACGTTGAAAGCAGTGCTAAGAGGAAAAGCATAGCTCTGACTGCCTCCAAAGAGAAACTGGAGGATCATACAATGGCAGCGTAAAAGCACACATAAAAGCTCTAGAACGAAAGGAAGCAAATACATCCAAGAGGAACAGAAGGCAAGAAATAATTCAACTCAGAGCTGAAATCAACCAAGTAGATTGTTAGTAGAAAACAAACTAGACAAAGAATCAACAAAATGAGGAGCTGATTCTTTGAGAAAATCAGCAAGATAGATAAACCCTTAGTCAGACTAACCAGTGGGCACAGGGACAGTATCCAAATAAACAAAAGCCAGGCAGTGGTGGCACACGCCTTTAATCCCAGCACTCAGGAGGCAGAGTCAGGCGGATTTCTGAGTTCGAGGCCAGCCTGGTCTACAGAGTGAGTTCCAGGACAGCCAGGGCTACACAGAGAAACCCTGTCTCAAAAAACAAAAAAAAAAAAAAAAAAAAAAAAAAAAGAAAAAGAAAAAGAAAAGAAATGAAAAGGTAGACATAACAAAAGAAACTGAGGATACTCAAAAAATCATCAAATCCTACTACAAAAGCTTATACTCAACAAAACTAGAATATTTGGATGAAGTGGAAGTTTTTCTAGACAGATACCAAATACCAAAGTTAAATCAGGATCAGATAGACTATCTAAACAGTCCCATAAACTCTAAAGAAATAGAAGCATTCATTAAAAAAGTCTCCCAACCAAAAAAAAAAAAAAAAAAAAAAAAACAGGACCAAATGGGTTTAATGTAGAATTCTATCAGACCTTCAAAGAATACTCTATACCAATCCTCTTCAAAATATTCCACAAAATAGAAACAGAAGGACCACTATCCAAGTCATTCTATGAAGCAACACTTAAGCTGATACCAAAACCACACAGACCCGAAAATGAAACAGAATTTCTGACCAATTTCCCTTATTAATATCGATGCAAAAATACTCAGTAAAATTCTCACAAAACAAATCCACGAAAACATCAAATTTACCATTCACCAAGATCAAGTTGGTTTCATCCCATGGATTCAGGGATGGTTCAGTATATGAAAATCTATCAATGTAATCCACTACATAAACAAACTCAAAGAAAAAAAATAACACATGGTCATTTCATGAGATGCTGAGAAAGCATTTGAAAAATTCAGCAGCCCTTGGTGTTAAAAGTCTTAGAAAGATCAGGAATTGAAGGCCCATACCTAAACATATTAAAAGCAATATACAGTAAACCAGTAGCCAACATCAAGCTAAGTGGAGAGAAACTTGAAGCATTCCCACCAAATCAGGGAAAGACAAGGCTGACCTATCTCTCTCCCTTTCTATTCAGTATAGTACTTGAAGTTCTAGCTAGAGCAATTAAACCACAAAAGGAGGTCAAACATACAAATTGGAAAGGAAGATGTCAAAATATCACTGTTTGCAGATGATATGGTAGTATAATTAAGTGATCCCAAAAATTAGACCAGAGAACTCCTACAGCTGATAAACAACTTCAGCCATGTGGCCGGATATCAAATTAACTCAAAGAAATTATTAGTCTTCCTATACTCAAACAATAAACAGGCTGAGAAAGAAATTAGGGAAATGACACCCTTCACAGTAGTCACAAACAATATAAAGTGTCTTGGTGTGACTCTAACCAAACAAGTGAAATGTCTGTAGATCAAAAGCTTTATGTCTTTGAAGAAAGAAATCAAAGAAGATCGCAGAAAGATGGAAAGATCTCCCAAGCAGGGTAAATATAGTAAAAATTGCCATCTTGCCTAAAGCGATCTACAGATTCAATGCAATCCCCATCAAGATCCCAACTCAGTTCCTCATACTGTTATAAAGAGCAATTCTCAAATCCCTTTGGAATGACATAAAACCCAGGATAGCAAAAACTATTCTCAACAATAAAAGAACTTCTGGGGGACTCAGTTTTCCTGACTTCAAGCTGTACTACAGAGCAATTGTGATAACAATGGTATCATATTGGTACAATGACAGGCAGGTAGATCAATGGAATAGAATTGAAGATACCAAAATGAACCCACACACCTCTGGTCACTTGATCTTTGACAAAGGAGCTAAAACCATCCATTGGAGAAAAAAATAGCATTTTCAACAAATGGTGCTGGTTCAACTGGTGGTCAACATGTAGAAGAATGCAAATTGATTCATTCTTATCTCCCTGTAGAAAGCTCAAGTCCAGTGAATCAAGGACCTCCACATAAAACCAGATACACTGAATCTAGTAGAAAAGAAAGTGGGGAAAATCTCAAACACATGGGCACAGGGAAAAATTTCCTAAATAGAACACCAATGGCTTATGCTCTAAGATCAAGAATTGAAAAATGGGACCTCATAAAATTGCAAAGCTTCTGTAAGGCAAAGGACACTGGCAATAGGACAAAATGTCAACCAATAGACTGGGAAAAAACTTTACCAACCCTACATCCGAAAGAGGACTAATATCCAATATATACAAAGAACTCAAGAATTTAGCCTCCAGGAAACAAAACAAAAAACAAAAACAAAAAAAAAAAAAAACAACAAAAAAAAAAAACTATTAAAAATGGGTAACAGAGCTAAACAGAGAATTCTCAACCAAGGAAACTCAAAGGGCTGAGAAGCACGTAAAGAAATGTTCAACATCTTAGTCATCAGGGAAATTTAAATCAAAACAACCCTGAGATTCCACCCTATACTTGTCAGAATGGCTAACATAAAAAATCAGATGAAATCAGATGCTGACAAGGATGTGGAGAAAGAGGAACACTCCTCCATTGCTGGTGGGATTGCAAACTGGTACAACCTCTCTTGAAATCTGTTTGGCAGTTCCTCAGAAAAGTGGACATAGTACTTCCTGAGGACCCAGCTATACCACTCCTGGGCATATACACAGAAGTTGCTTCAACATGTAATAAGGACACATGTTCCACTATGTAATAGAAGTCATATTTATAATAGCCGGAATTTGGAAACAACCAAGATGTTCCTCAAGAGTGGAATGGACACAGAAAAGGTGTTACATTTACACAATGGAATACTACTCACCTGTTAAAAATAATGACTTCATGAAATTCGCAGGCAAATTGAAGGAACTTGAAAATAAACATCCTGAGTGAGGTAACTCAGTAACAAAAGAATACATATGTACTCACTGATATGTGGATATTAGCTCAAATATTTGGAATACCCAAGATTTAATTCACAGACAATATGAAGCCGAAGAAGAATTAAATCCTTTAGTAACAATACAGTGGATTTGGGGAGTTACCTACAGTGAATAATGTACAAAAATTGATCACAAGATGATGTTATCAATCCCTAGCCTTGCTTGTTCTTTTACTTTTTTCTTTTTTTCTTTTCTTTTTTTAATATCTGTAATGGTATTGACTTTGCTTGCTTTGAAGTAGCTTTTGTTTTTTGCACTAACTCACAAAGACTCACTCGCAAAGACTCACATTATGAGTCTTTATGTCTCATAATGTTATGTTCTCATGAACCAGCTACGGCAATTTCTGATTTCTAAGACTTGAGTAACGGTGTATGACACTAATTTATAATCATTCTAATTGTAATCTGGAGACAGGTAACATTGTGTAGCCTTTTGTATAAATAGACAGATAGAAATGGAAATAAGAAAATAATTTTTACTAGAAGAGCTGTCTATTCTGTTTTGTTTAGATGACTTAATAAAATAATTTAATTGTAAAAAATCAAGAAAATAGTGTGTTTCAAGAGTCTGAAAAGTTTAAAATATGTTCAAACTCTCAAGAAGTACTTTTTATTTTGTTAATATTTGTAATGTGTTTTAAATATTTTAAATAATATAATAATGTAAGTGAGTGATGAAGTTATCTCAGATCTCATAAATTACTGGAAATTAACATAAAACATCCTATAACATAAATTCTGTCACAGAATAAGGAAAATTTTGCTTGTGTGTACGTCTCTGCAAGAACACATGTATATGTGTGTGTTTGTATAAGCATATATGTAAATGTGTATCTATGTGCATGTGCATATCTTTGTAAGCATATATGTATATGTGAGTACATCTGTGTGAGCACACATGTATGTGTGTATGAATTTGTGAGTGCACACAGGGTATGAGTGTATATCTTTATAAGTACTCATATGTATGTATATCTATCAAGAATATATATATATATATATGTTTATATCTATATGTATACATATTTATACACACACACATATATACACATGTGTGTGTATATATATATACACACACATGTGTATGTGTCTGTGTATATGTTTCTATATAAACACACATGCATATTTTGAGGATCTATGTAGGGTTAATGGAGTGTCCTGCGTCCACTCCGCAGGACTCAGGCCACTCGGGGAGGTGGTACTCGTGAAGTTTGAATGTGCTTACCCCATGCTCATGCCAGATGGGTGTCAGGCTGTAGGGAAGCTGTGGGACACTGCTGGGGGGTGGGGGGAGGAAAGCACAGTCTGGGTTCCTGGTGACAGCTGGAGCTGGCTCAGGGATCTCTGGGCTTGCAGGGAAGCCAGGGTTGTCTGGTTCTCAGGCTCTTTGACACCTAGGCTCTACTAAATGCCATTTAAGAGCTGAGAACTGAGTGGGAGCCCATGGGCTGGATCTAGTTTGGGGCTGAAGGGAAAAGAGGGGAGCGCTCCGGCTGGGTCTCATGAATGAAGAGTCCTTGGCTTGTCAGAGAATGGCTGGGCTTAGTGATCATGGCTGGGAGTGCAGAGAGGCCTTGTACAGGAGATTGGATGCAACTCCATAGGCTAAGACCTGCTCTATGGCTCCCCAAGGTGGATTCCAGTAAAAAGACATTTTTAAGGCATTTATTGTCATGGCAAAGAGTGGATGAATAAAAACGTACCCCACTTCTCAGGGGGCAGGCCTGAGGTTCACTATCTTTTGCCAGGAGGAGTGTCTGGGAACCAGAGTTTATTGGCTAAGCCTCCAGACCTTTAGGTACCTCATTAAAATAGAAATCTGTCTTGAGGCTACTTGACCATAGGTCATATCCTCTGCCTGTGGAAGGACTTGGGGCATTGCCCTTATATGACTGATGTCCATAAACCTATGGAGAGCTGTGGCCTCTTGCCAGGAGCCTGGTGTACAGGAGCGGCAAAACGCCTTCCATCCTTTCAGAGTCACTGGGCTTTCAAGCCTGTGCTTGACCAGAAACCAGGCTCTCTTTCATGGGCCTATAGATCTATGCAAGCATATTTGGTTTTGTTTGTGTATATTCCATACGTGTGTGTGTGTGTGTGTGTGTGTGTGTTCATTTAAAAGTTCCAGTGGAAGCTTACCTTCCCTTTGGGACTTTCCATTACCATAAATTCACATTTCAACTCAATGGAATAATAACTGGATCAGAAACTATGAAGTCTAATTTCCTGAGGAAAACCATGTCTCAGAGATTGAACCATGAACTCTAATACAGCATCTAATTTAAAGGGGTAAATCTCTCAGCATAAATAAAGGAATGTCAAGAACTTATCTAATGGTAGTTCTTTCTTCTAGAGATAAAGGTATTACTAACGTTTAGAAAACATGCAACAGACTTGTCCCTTTTCTTATAAATTAGTGTTTTATCACTGATTCTATAGTCAATCTATGAGAACACTTGCTTCTGAAGAAAAAACTCTGTGTGACTAAGTGTATGGACCTTCTTTTTTCGAGATCTTGAACTAATCAGATAATGTGCTAAAGGTCTCCTCCATTCTTATATACAGAAGTTTCTTAAATCAAAATATATTAGCTGAAAAAATATATTAGCAGAGTATTGAATGAGTTTACTCTAGTATTTACTATAAAAATTATTATCCAATATTTACTATGAAATCATTAAATTATACTATAAATTATACTATAAATTATACTGTCCTTGGCTAGCTTGATGGAAAATCCTTCATTAACCCTTCCTTCTCCAGTCCTCCTTGTCTCTATATTGATAACTAACACATGCACTGGCCAAGAAACATGTCAATCTCCTAGTGGCATCTCATTCTCTAAATGTTTCTGGTGTCCTTTCTGACCATCCTCTTCTTTGTATCTGCAGCTTATTTTTTGTGTTTCAATGCTATGTGATTTTATACTTAATCTGTAAACTAAACTATAGAAGTGCTTATAAATTGTTAAGGGATGCTTCTACTCTTTCTATGAAGTTTTTCTTTATTTTAACTGCAACTATTAAAAACAAAATCTTTGACTGAAAAATGATAATACTTAGAATGCAAACAAGCCAGTGAGATGTATATAGTTTACCCAAGAGGAGCTGCTATAGAAAATTTGTGATTAGTCATACTGACCCGTACCCTCCACATATGATTTTCTGACACATACAAGTTAAATCTTTCCCTGCATAATTTTTATTAATCCATTAACAATGGAATCTGGGCTAGAAAACTGGAAGTGAAAGTCATTTCAATGTAACAGATCACCACAAAGTCGTTTCCCAATACTAAAATGGTAAGCAGCCAAATTACAAAACAGTCCGTCAAGTACAGAGTATGGATATGCACCGTGTTTCTGTGTCTTCTGGTCTAGGAAAGAGGAGAATGCAGATATAAATGGGAATGGGCACTGGAGCTGGGAAGATATAAACAGTTCAAACAAGAAAGATGGAGGCAGGAACAGGCTGAATCAAGATTATAGCAGAAGAAAGGTGAGCAAAGCTGCTGTGCAACCTATAGATGAAAACTGTCTTGTATAAATTGAGTGAGGGGCACAGACTCACTTAGTATGTACTGAAGTACTCCAAAAGTTAACAAAACTAATTTATGTTGTGTCAATCTTCACTTTAATATAGCTTCAGTGTTCTGATTTAATATAATTTATTTATTTATTTTTACACTGCAGATTTTATCCCCCCTGCCCCGTTCCACCTTCCGACTGTTCCACATCCCATACCTCCTCCAACCAGACCTCTAAACTCCCTGAGGTCTCCAGTCTCTTAAGGATTAGGTGCATCTTTTCTGAATGAACCCAGACACGGCAGTCCTCTGCTGTATATGTGTTTTGGGCCTCATATCAGCTGGTGTATGCTGCCTGGTTGGAGGTCCAGTATTCGAGAGATCTTGGGGATCCAGGTTAGTTCCATAAAAAATTCATTGTATGAGCAAAATTTCCATTTAGACTTTTTAAATTTGACTTATACCATTTGATAAAATTTCTAATTATTAAATTCAAGCCATGAATGTATACATATGCAACAATATCCACCCATGAAAAGTATTTCATATCTGCTTTCAACTGCTTTGACAGAAAACTAAGCCAAAAGCAACTTAATGAAAAGAGAATTTCTTCAAGCTATGGATCCAGAGGGAGAGAGACATATCACAAGGAAGTCATAGCAGAAGCTGGTTGATTGATTTTCATCACAAAAAGGAAGCAAAGACACTGAACAGAAAGTGAGGTAAGTTATAAACCCCTAAAGTCTGCTCACTGTGACATACTTCCCTAGCAAAGTCTCCACTACATAAAAGCTCCATAATCTTCATATATAAAGCCTCCAACTGGAATCTAAGTGTTCAAATATCTGAGCCTATAAGGGACATTTGTTACGCAAACAGCAACACAGGATGTATGTATGACTACACATGGGACACATTTGTTCCTCCAATGTAAGCTGCTGTATAATGCTATAAATTTTGCATATTCAAATATGTGGCCTGACTGGAGGCCTGTTTTCCTACCAATGGCAAGAAATTGTAAAGAAAGTCTTAGAAACTGTTCTGAGATTTAGAGACTTAGGTAAAGTTTTTGAGATTTTGCATTCTTGATTCTAATTCCTATTTTACATTTTACCCAATGGGAGACATCTTAAATCTTCTTTTGGGGATTCCTAATTGGCATCTTTGCAAGTTTATGTCTATTTTGTGTCTCCAGAGATTTGTAGTATATGTTTGATTTGATTTTCAAAATGCACCTGGAAGTCTCATTGTTGTATTGACTCTCTCTTCAGCACAAGGTTTTAAAGCTATTACTGCATTCTTTAACTCTCTATGCTATAGACAAAACTTAAAACTAATTGGCATGTTTAAGAATAACTGAATTTGAATATCTAGAAATTATCTCTAGCAAAAGTAGTGAGGTAAAGCTCTATGCTCCTTTTATTAGCGAAGACCAATAATAGAAAACAAACACTTTTGAGAGCATGTTAGGTTTACAAAGAGAACCATGAGTACTTGGCATGGAAGAAAATTAAAATGGATCACTTTTCATATTCCTGGAAGTTTTTCATATGGTGAGTAAGTATGGATCAAGCTACTAATTGATAAATTCTGCCTCATTTAAAAGACAAACACTTAAAATAATTGTCCCAATTTTTCCAGATAGCATAAACTTCCAAAAAATACCAAATATTCCCTTTCTCGGGAAAAGTTTGAAACACTGTATACTTTCTCAAAGAACTTTGCATTCTGAGAAAAGAATGTTATAGTCCCCATCAAATACAAGTTCTGTATACAATGTTTTGATTAATCTCAGTACAGCATATTTTTCTTTACATCTAATGTTTCTATGCCTCTTAGTACTTTTACTCTTCATATTATCATCTTAAATTCTAGGAACATTTATTCATATAAGGAATCCTAATTCTAAAAATATTATCTTCTCAAGAATAGATGCAACTTGGGAGAATATAGGAAGCAGAAAACAATATATATCCAGAAGAATTAATTGCAGAACGTGAGGCAAATACAATCATATAAAAAAATGGAAGGCTTGAAGCAAATTCCCTTTCTAGTGTCTGCTTTACAGAATAATTAACCTTAGTGACTCACCCATCAAATATGAAATTAAACTCTGTTTAATTTGGCTGCCTTTTAAATGAAGAAACAAATTTATTCTTTGGAAGAAAATTTTAAAATTGTTTATTTCTCCATTTCAAATAAGTTATTTCTAGCTTTTAATAGCATTTTAAATGGATAAAATTGTAAACAAAATGATTAACAAGATAGGTACAATATGATATAGTGAAAACAAGCAACAACATATACATCAGAAACTAAACAATCCAAGAGTGTAATTCTCATTTTGGTATTGTAAATACTGGTCAAGCAAGATAAAGCATTTAACTTCTAGTTTCTTGATATACTATTTAAAATAGGTAAAGTGCAGCAAATAATCATTAAGAGCCCTTTAAACCTGCTGTAGAGATACGAGCACACAATCCTAGCTTTCCAGAAGGCTGAAACAGAAGAACCACAAATTCTAGGCAGCCTAAGCCATTTACCAAGAATATTTAAAGAGTTGAATTTTTATTATTTGCCTTCAGCAAAATGCCTCAAACAAAACACCAAACCATTTCCTATGCTATCTGCTTATATAGGTTTTCATCTCAAATTTATTCATGGGAAAAGTGTCTTTACCCTTTGAATTTTTTCACTGATCAAAACATCACTATGGTTAATATATATATATATATATATATATACACAATGATGCTAGGGTTAGAGAGACGACTCCATAGCTAAGAGAACTGTCAACTCCCCCAGAGCACCTAGATTCAATCCCCAGCACCCACATTGTTGTATTTCATAAAAATAAAGAGAAAAGAAATATGTTTGGTGGAGGTGTAGTCAGGTGTGGTGGGAGGAAGTGCCTCTGCAGGTCCATGCTAAGGCATACCTTCCCTCTGAGAGTGTATTCAGGGCATAGGGAAGGGAGTTGAGAGAAAGGAAGAGAGAGGGAGAGGGAGGGAAGGAAAGAAAGAGAAAGGGAGAGAGAGAGAGAGAGAGAGAGAGAGAGAGAGAGAGAGAGAAGAGGAAGAGAGGTAAACCAGGAGCACGTGAAGAGGGGAGGGGAATGGGGAGACAGAGTGTAAGGAGCAAGAAGACAGAGCAAGACAGCAAGAGAGACTCAGAGAGAGAGAGAGAGAGAGTGAGAGAGAGAGAGAGTGAGAGAGAGAGAGAGAGAGAGAGGAGTAAGCAGCCCTTTTTTTTTTTCAGGCACATCTGGCTGTTGTTAGGTAACTGTGAGGTGGAGCCTAGACAAAGTGCCAACATACATGACAGCTCAAACCATCTCTATCTCTACTTGCAGAAGGTCTGATGTTCTCTGGCCTCTGAGGACACAAGCCATTTTATATGGAGCATAAACACATCTGCAATCAAACACTTATGCACATAAAAATGAATAAATGTTTTAAAAACTTGAAAATTTTCAATATTATGAAGACCTCTATAAATGATAAAGTCATAAAGTGTAACCTACCAAAAATAAGTCAAATAAAAAAAGGGATGAATTAAGTTTTAAAGAGCAGTATTATTTTATGTCGTTATGCAAGGAAATTGAGCAAAGTTGAACTGTTTGTCTGGAGATACCGAATCAGTCTTCTGTGCAATAACAGAATGGATTATAACAGTGCTTCTAACTCTGTTCTTCAGTTATTATTTTATCTTATCATTATTCTCTGTTTCATGCTCTGTACTGCAGGAAACTGTGTTCTGCAAGCTAACATTTCTATGCTTCCTTGACAACTGGCTTTGGCAAAAAGTCAACCAATGGGAAACTAGCAAGGACCTGGAGCTCCAGGGAAGGAAGATCAAAGGGGATGTTTCCCCTTTGTGATTTAGCCTGCTGGGTTCAGGCTCCCTCCAAGTGATTGCAATCTGGACAGTGGACTGTGTCTCTATAACTCAGGTGAAAATAAATATTCATTTCCCAACACAGCATATTGCTGGGTCATACCATCTTTCAAAACCACTCTTAGGTGTTGCACCTCCTTTATTAAAGCTATCTTTTGTTCTGCATGACATCATGTGGGCTCCATTTTTCTTGTTAACTTGTGATCCAGCATTCCTCTTTGAAAGAACATACTATTTTCTTCTTAATAATGGTGCTTTTACTCAGTTAATTTCAGATTACTTCACTCCAAGTTCTAGAATACCCTTCTACTGATTACAACAATATGTGTTGGATGGAGATAGTCAAATGGTGCTGTGCACATGGACACACGTGCACACGCGCGCGCATGCTCACACGCACTCGCGCGCGCGCGCACACACACACACACACACACACACGTGATTTTTAGATTTCGTCAAAACATTGTATCATAGAGTACAATGCTGCCAGACTGTGAGGCATCTTCACAATTAATCTTTACAATTAATCTTTACAGTTAATAACGTTTGTAATAGTTCTGTGTGAGGGGAAATAGAATAAACAAGAAATCAGTACAAATCTGTATACATAGGAATGTGGCACATCTCTGAAATAAAAAAATTTAAAATTTCTAGCACCATTCAAATACTTTCAACTGAAGTGAGAAAAGTCTATATGTGGATCCAAATGAAAAATCAATATAGTTGTTCCTCAGATTTGGGCTGAAAGTGAGGTAAGCACCAAAAATCCTGACTGTGAAATTTAGCATTGAGGATGGACTTTAGGGAGTAGCATAGCAGGTGAAATCAGACTTGAGCTAGCTTTTTATTTGCATTTCAGAGTGGATGACTGCTTCCAGTAGAGAGGCATTGTTTCCACAGCCAAAAGCAACTAAGGAGAAAACAGGTAGACATGCTGTTTTCCTGCTAGGTGTCACATACTGGTGTACCCATTGTTGTGGGGAAACTTAACTAGGATGGATATGTTTTCTTTTCAGATGCTAGGGGTGTTGGAGAGAACCCAGAAGGTTCTGATATCCTACATGATTTACTTACTCTCAAATTCTACTCTCTCTTGTTGTGTGGCATAGAAAACAGCCTATTGAACCTCCATTTACACATTTATAAAATGGAACAACTGTTGGCGCTTTTTGTGCTTTCAAAATTAGAATGAAATAATGTCTATAAACCAGTGCATGTTATATGCTCAAGGAGACTTCATTATAAGTATGAAATTTTTAAATAAATAATGATTTTTTAAATCCCCCTGAAAATGGCGAGCAATGGACTGCACTTTTATACTTACATGAATTTCCTTTTTGACCTTGTGTGACAATGACCACAGAGCTACCTTTCCAAGAAGTGCCTTTCGTGTGCCAGATGATATAGTGGTTAGGATTCTTATTTTATTTTGAGAAACACATTTTGGTGGCCTGTTGTTGTTGTTGTTGTTGTTGTTGTTGTTGTTGTTGTTTTCGTTGTTGTTATCTCAGTTCTAGGGTGTGGTTTAGTTCTGCTTTTTTGTCTTGAATGCTTGCTCTTTATTTCTTCAGTTCCCACTTCACTTTTTACAGCAGTGGATCAGAATAAAAACAAGTGGGGATCTATTTGTTTCTGGCAACAGATCTGAAAGCCTTTCCAGTCTCAATTTCAAGAGCTTAAGAATCCTACACTTAAGCCCATCCTTTTTTACTTCCCTTAACACAATATTTGAGTTAACAGACTTTACAGAACCATTCTACCTTTTTATCTTGGCCTTACTTCTCCAGTAAGCTATATGCAAGATACTAACAAAATTCACTGGGATATTAGCTCCGGCTTTGTATCTATGAAACAAAAAACATGGATTAAATGATTGTGTTTTCTGTCTCTGCTAAAATCTTGTACTTCATCCTTTGTGTATACTGACAGGTCTCTCTGAGTATATATCAGTCAGTACCTATTTGGCCATTAGTACCTATTTGTGAAGCTTTCTTTTTTATTTCTTTTTTTTTTTCTTGCCATCCACAGACAGCATGAGATGACAGTACTCAGAAAGATGATTTGCATTATGTGGTACTCTGTTTGAGGTCCCCAGGTTCCAATAGACTCATATTCTGGTCCATTTCTTCCAGCCATGTGTCCTCCCATTGTCCTGCTATCACAATATGGCAACATCTGCACTGCCTGCTCCAGATGTCACCCTAGGGAAATACTCACCACCTCAGAAAGACAGGTTTTTACATTTCAGAGTTCTTCAGCTGTTTGGGAAAACAAACACGCTTATCCAGATGGGTTAGCAGAGCATTTCAGAACTAATTCTATGGTGGCTCCACTCCAGCAGTCTCTGCACAGAGGCTGCAGGGAACAAACACCAAGAAATCCCACCTCACAATCTACCTACACTGTTGGCTTAGCCTCTGCATATGTTCTTCCTCTTCCACAAGCCATTTGTTTCTGCAAGACTGCCTCATCTAATCACAAAAGCACTGCAGACAGAGGCACAAAACGACAAAGCAGTAATGACTCTGTCAGATAAATTCCACATTTTAGGTGGAAAAAAATAATGCATTTACTAATATACTCAATATGGAGATTTTTTTAATAAGTTAGTTTGAATGTTTTAGACCAAAAAAAGCTATGAAATTTCATTTTAATAATGCAGATAATAAATTGGAGCAGGATGTTATATGTAAACGACATATGTACTAGTCTATAAGTCTAAGTCTATATGTACATTTATTATTAAAATGTACAGTTATTAAGATAGTTATAAGTTACTGACAGAGCCTGTGGAAAGCAGGAGCTGCAACATATTGAGTGCCAGGGTTCTACTGCTTCTGCAGATAGCTGCATAGGTTAAGTGTGTAAGTTGGGCTTATTTAATTACTCACAGTGAAGAATGATGCTACTGAGAAGTCAGCTCAGGAACTTTGAGATTTTCTACCAGGGCCCCCTCCCCCTTCCAAACACATGGGCACCCCTCCCCTTCTGGAAGAAACAGGTTAGAGAGCACATAGGCTGGAAGGAAGGGGCTGATTAAGCCTCTGCTACCTCATTCCCTAAAGACCAATCAGTTTAAAAATCACACTGTTCTGTCAATCACATCGTGCCTAATGGCTGCTGCTCTAAAATCCATATATAAGGTCCCTGAATAGGCTCCCCATTATTGCTCGCTTATCTTGGTATGCAAAGTGACCTCAGCATGCTGAATTAATAAATTCCTCTTGCATTTTGCATCAATCCCCGACTCCATGTGTTCACTTGGTGAGTCTCAGTTAAGTTAAGGCTTGCCAGAGTCTTACACTACCTGCTCTTGTCACAGAGTTAAGCTGCAAGATTGTTTCTCTTCCTTTGTTTGGTCTTTAAACATGGTGTTGTCTGTTCAAGGAAAAACATTACATTGGAAAGCCATCATTCTTAATAGCACACTAAATATCACAGTTCAGAAACTGTCCCTTAACCTTAGTTAGTTACTTAAAAAGCTGTTCTTACTTGCAATAGCAGGAGAACTTAAGTCCCAGAATCAAATATTCACCACATGTGTGATGACAAAAATTTATAAAGAATGCTTTGATATAATACATATCAAGACAAGATTACATTTATACTTAGTAGTGATTCCAAATAATTAAGACTCAACAACACTTTTCTCTAATTATGCATAAGAAGTTTGACACCCCTCTTTCAAGGGCTCTATGAACTAGCCAACCATAGATTGTTGGCCTAGTTCATGGTACCAGGTGTGAGGGCTTTAATGCAGAATGGGTCTCAAATCCAATCAGCAAATAACATTCATGTTATTCTCACAGTAGTAAGTCTTTTACCAAGCTGGTTGTTAGTGTGAACTCCATGTTTCAAAGCTGAGTATGTCTATCATTTTTGTCTCATGGCAATTTACATAATCCTGTACAGCCCTAAAGCTAGCCAGTGAGAATTTCATGTAGGTAGCAGCTTCATTTCTCTACAGTCCATTTCTTCTGGCCATGTGTGGGGTATCTTCAGCAATAAACACTTACTATCAAGTACTAGAAGATAACCAAGATAAAAGGAAATAGCCTGTATTGTTTATACAGAGGAATGTGTGGTTCCCACTAAGCAATAATTCAAAAGCAGACAGATGAGACTTGGCATTGGACTTTTCATTCTGCTAAATGGGGATATTAATAAATTTCTCACTAAGTCCTCTTTTTTTATTTCCATATAGTAGTATATATTTCAATCTTCATTACAGAATCCTTTTTTAAAAGCAGATAATGATTGTTACTGAGATAGACAAATAATTTAACTGTAGAGAATAAGAGACTCTTGAATGCATAGATCTAAATATAGCAGCTATACCACATGTCTTCCTCATAAGACTTAGGGGTCATCACAGAAAAGGGGGCAAACTATAGTTAGTAGATATCTACAGTAAATTATTACTTTGTGGACATTACAGAGTTGTTGTGAATAATTCAGCTCAGGAACTTTGGAATATTCCACCAGACCCCTCCACTCCTAGAAGAGAAAGGTCACAGAGCTCTTAGGTAGGCACCTCTCCCTTTTGGAAAAGAGAGGCTAATTACATTCCTCAGACCACAGGTGGGGAATGACCATCCAGCCACCTACAGGTAGAGGAGGCACCCAGAGCAGGTTAGCACAGTCTGCAGGACAGACCAGCCTTTGTTCACCTACAGACAAGGGGAGTCCCAACCACCTGATTCCCTAAGGACCAATCAGTTTAAAAGTCACACTGTTCTGCCAATCATGTTGCACCTAGTGGCTGTTGCTCTGAAAATTGTATAAAGGCTGGCCAAATTGGTCACAAGGGGCTGCAACCTCTCCTTTGGGAGTTGTACAACCCCAATGTGTTGGAATTACACATTCCTCTTGATAATTTCATCGATCCCTGACTCCATGGTGTTCACTTGGGGGTCTCTGGAAAGCTAAAGACTCCCCAGAGTCTTTACAGTTGTTCACATGAACTCACAGTGGCTGTGATTACATGCAGAGTACATACAGATGATTAGTCTAGCCAAGATTCCCAGCATGGATGAGGAAGGGGTCTCATGAAGTTCAATCCCTAAGTCAAGAACTATTGCAGTTGACAGCAAAAACTTTCTGTTTTTAAGGTTGGTTTTCTTCAAGGATGTGTCCCAATAGGCTATGCATAATCCATTGTATGTTCTTCATACATGTTGAAATAATCATCACTTAGAGGACTCTGGATATTTTATTTGTAAAGAATGCATAAAATTGAGAGAATACAGTGTAGAGAGAATAGGAGAGTGATTGCAGGGAAAGTAATGGGGTACATTATATCTAAATATATGAAACTCTCAGTCAAAAGCTTGTTTTGGGGATATGACCTGGAAAACCTTGTAGATAAGAATGCATGATGTCCTTGCAGAGGCCTTGGTTTGGTTCCCAGAATCTACATGACAGTTCACAACTACTCATAACTTCAGGTCCAAGGAAAACGATAGCCTTCCTCTGACTTTCTGACCTCTGGTGCTTTTTGAAATATCACTGTACTTACAGAAAATTAATTCATCCCAACATGCAGATGAAGAGTGCTTGGAGAACATCCAGTGTCTATCCCTGTGTTCCCTTTGAGGGAAGATTCCTATGAGGGTGTCCCCTCATAATACATCCCCATGCTAACAAGTCCATCTCTTAGTGGGTAGTTTAATTACATTCATAGGTTTGAAAGAAAGTCTTGGAGACAGTTTATTCAAAGACATTGTAAGAGTTGTAGACTATTAGCCTGTAGATTTCCATGTGAGTATAAAATTATGACTAATCTAGCCATGACAGGAGGTAGATGGGTGACAAAAAAAAAAAAAAAAACAGAAAGAAAGAAAGAAAAAGAAAAGAAACCTCATAATAACACCATGTGTCTGTACCTATATCTTGTATTACAAAATATCACAAAGGCATTTTTAAAATATCCATGTCATCAAATCTTATCCTGTTCTTAGATGAGAAATGGGATTTTCCAGTATCCTTATACTCCATATTGAAAAATTAGACCTCAACATTCCTTTCAGTTTGCACCTGCCCCAGGAGCAGATTTTCTGATCCAGCTCCCTACCCATCTCACCCACACCCAGAGACATCTAGACCCGCAGGAGTTCTGCCATACCCAGGATAACAGGTGATGCCCCAATAACGGAGCCAATGCCAGGCCTAACTTCCAGGGAACACAGGAACTCCCTCCCAGCTTGAGACACATATTCCTCCTGGATCACACATATGCCCAGCAGCAGAGCTTGCGCTCTAGCCCCCTTTCAAGCATATCAGTACCCAGAGACAGTTGACCCTAAGGAGCTCTGACATAGCCAGGCTCAGAGAACAGGCTCTCCAGATACCCTCCCATACCCAGAGACAGGATGTCCAACATAACCAGGCTCACAGGAAGGATAGGTTCTAGTCAGAGACAGCAAGACGATTTAACACCAGAGATAACCAGATGGAAATAGGCAAGCTCAAGAACATAACCAACAGAAAGCAATTTTAGTTAGCAACATCAGAACCCAGTTCTCCTACCACAGCAAGTCTTGGTTACTTCAGCACACCTGAAAAGCAAGATTCAGATCTAAAATCCCATTTCATGATGATGATAGAGGACTTTAAAAAGTACATAAATAGCTCCCTTAAAGAAATACAGGAGAGCATGGGGAAATAAAGAGGACCCCTTAAAGAGGAAAAACATAAATCTCTTAAATAGATACAGGAAAACACAATCAAACAGATGAAAGGATTGAAAAAACATCCAGGATCTAAAATTGGAAATAGAAATATTAAAGAAATCACAAAGGGAGACAACCCTGGAGTTAGAATACCTAGGAAAGAGAGAATGAACCACAGACACAATTGTCACCAACAGAATACAAGAGACAAACTAATCTCAGGCATAGAAAATACTATCAAAGACATTGGAACAACAGTAAAAGAAAATTAAAAAAGCAAAAAGCTCTTAAATAAAAAAATCCATGAAATACAGGACACTAGGCAAAGACAAAACCTAAGAATAATAGGAATAAAAGAGAGGGAAGATTCCCAATTCAAAGGGCCAGTAAACATCTTCAACAAAATTATAGAAGAAAACTTCCGTAATCTAAAGAAAGTGATGCCCATAAACATACAAGAAGTCTACAGAACACAAGTAGATTGGACCAGAAAAGAAATTCTTCTGGTTACATAATAATCAAAACACCAAATACACAGAACAAAGAAAGAATATTAAAAGTGAGAAGGGATAAATCTCAGGTAACATGTGAAGGCACACCTATCAGAGTTACACCAGACTTCTCACCAGAGACTCTAAAAGCCAGAAGATCTTGTGTAGAAATCATACAAATCCTGTGAGAAAAGAAATACCAGCCCAGGCTAATATACACAGAAAAATTCTATCAATCACCATAGATGGAGAAACCAAGATATTTCATGACAAACCAAATTTAGACTATATCTTTCCATTAATCTAGCCCTACAGAGGACACTAGAAGGAAAATTCCAACACAAGGAAGGAACCTACACCAAGAAAAAGCAAGAAATAATCATCTCACAATGAACCCAAAAGAAGAAATCTGCATAAATATAATTCCAACTCTATCAACAAAAATAACAGGAAGTAACAATCATTTCTCCCTAATAACTCTCAACACAAATGGACTCAATTCCCCCAATAAAAAGACATGGGGTAACAGATTGGATACATAAACAGGACCCAGCATTTCACTGCATACAGGAAACACATGTCAGTGACAAAGACAAACACTGTCTCAAAGGAAAAGGCTCAAAAAAAAATTTCTAACCAAATGGTCCCAAGAAAGAAGATAGAGTAGCTATTCTTATATCAAATAAAATAGACTTTCAAAAAAGTTATCAAAAAAAAGATAGGGAAAGACAGGACGCACTCATCAAATGGAAAATCCACCAAGATGAACTTTCAATTCTGAACATCTATGACCCAAATGCAAGCAGACCTACATTTGTAAAAGAAAAGGTACTAAAGCTCAAAGCATGCATTTCACCTCACACAATTATAGTAGTAGACTTCAACACCCTACTGTCATCTGTGGACAGATCATAGAAACAGAAACTAAGCGGTGCCACAGTGAAACTAACAGAAGTTATGAGCGAAATGATGTAACAGATATCTATAGATCGTGTCACCATAAAACAAAAGAAAATACCGTTTTTTCAGCACCTCATGATACCTTCTCCAAAATTTTCCATAAAATTGGACACAAAACAAGTCTCAAAAGATACAGGAACACTGAATTAATCCCATGCATTCTATTGGGCAACCAGGGAGTAACACTGGTCTTAAATAACAACAAAATCAACAGAAAGCTCATATATGCAATGAGGATGAGCAACTCTGTACTTGATAACTTGGTCAGGGAAGAAATAAAGAAAAATATTAAAGACTTTTTAGAATTTAATGAAAATTAAGCTACAACATATCCAAACTTATAGGACACAATGAGAGTAGTGCTAAGAGGAAAACTGATAGCTTTGAGGGCTTTCACAAAGTCATTTGAAAGATCATACACTAGCAGATTAATAGCATGTGTGAAAGCTCTAGAACAAAAAGAAGCAAAGACACCTAAGGGGAGTAAGTTGCAGGAAATAATCAAACTCGGGGCTGAAATCAACCAAGTAGAAACAAAGAGATCTATAAAAAGAATCAAGAAAATTAGGAGCTGATTCTTTAACAAAACAACAAAATAGCTAAATCCATATCCAAACTAACTAGAGGGCACAAAGACAGTATCCAAATTAAGAAAACAAGAAATGAAAAGGAAGAAATAACAAGATATTGAGAAAATTCAAAAAATCATTAGATCTTACTACAAAAGCCTATACAAAAAAAAAAAACCTGAAAATCTAGATGAAATGGATCATTTTATAGACAAATAATATCTACCAAAGTTAAACTAGGATCAGATAAAGCATCTAAAATGTCCCATAAACCATAAGAAAATAAAAAGATTCATTAAAAGTCTGCCAACCAATAAAAGCCCAAGGCCAGAGGGTTTAGTGCATAATTCTATCAGACCTTCAAACAAGACATAATACAAACACTTTTCAAACTATTCCAAAAAAATAGAAACAGTAGGAACGCTATCTAATTCATTCTATGAAGCCACAGTTTCTCTAATACCTAAACCACACAAAGAACAAACAAAGAAAGAGATCTTCAGACCAATTTCCCTTATGACTATCAATGCAAAAATACTCAGTAAAATTCTTGCAAAATGAATCCAAGAACACATCAAAACGATCAGTCACCATGATCAAGTAGGCTTCATCCCAGGGTTGCAGGGATGGTTCAAAATATGGAAATTCATCAACATAATCCACTATATAAACAAACACATGATCATATCATTAGATGCTGAAAATGCCTTTGACAAAATATAACACCCCTTCATGTTAAAGTTATTAGAGAGATCAGGAAATTCAAGACCCATACCTAAATATAGTAAAACCAATATACAGCAAACCAGTAGCAAACATCAAACTAAATGGAGAGAAACTCGAAGCAATCTCACTAAAATCGGGGACTAGACAAGGCTGCCTACTCTCACCCTATTTATTCGATATAGTTCTCAATGTTCTAGCCAGAGCAATTGGGCAACAAAAAGAAATCAAAGGGATACAAATTGGAAAGAAGGAAATCAAGACATCACTATTTTCAGATGATATGATGGTATATATAAGGGACGCCCCAAAAAACATCCACAAGAGAACTCTAAACCTGATAAACAACTTCATCTATGTGGCAAGACATAAAGTTAACTCAAACAAATCAGTAGCCTTCCTCTACTCAAAGGATAAATGGGCTGCGAAAGAAGTTAGGTAAACAACACTTTTCACAACAGTCACAAATAATGCAAAATATCTTGGTGTGACTCTAACCAAGCAAGTGAAAGATCTGTATGACAAGAACTTCAAATCTCTGAAGAAAGAACTCTAAAAAGCCCTCAGAAGATGGAAAGATCTCCCATGCTCATGGATCAGCAAGATTAACATAGCAAAAATGGTAATTTTACCAAAAGCAATATACAAATTGAATGCAAACCCCATTAAAATACCAACTCAATTCTTTATAAAGATAGAAAGAGCATTTCATAAATTCATCTGGAATAACAAAATACGCAGGATAGCAAAAACTATTCTCAACAATAAAAGAACTTCTGGGGGAATCACCATCCCTGACCTCAAGCTGTACTATAGAACAATAGTGATAAACACCAAATGGTATAGACACAGGCATGTAACTCAATGGAATAGACCCAGAAATGAACCCACACACTTATGGTCACTTGATCTTTGACAAAGAAAGTAAAACCATCCAGTGAAAGAAAGACAGCATTTTCAACAAATGGTAATGGTTCAACTGCTCGTCAGCATGTAGAATGCAAATTGATCCATTTTTATCTCTATGTACAGAGTTCGAGTCCAAGTGGATCAAGGACCTCTACATAAAAGCAGATATGCTGAATCTAATAGAAGAGAAAATGTGAAAGAACCTTTAACTCGTTGGCACAAGGGGACATTTTCTGAACAGAACACCAATGGCTCAGGCTCTAAGATCAACTGTAGACAAATGGGACCTCATAAAATTAAAAAGCTTCTGTAGGGCAAAGGACACAGTCAATAGTAAAAAACAGCAGTCTACAGATTTGGAAAGATCTTATCAACTCTGTATCTGATAGAGGGCTTATATCCAAAATATACAAAGAACTCAAGAAGTTATATTAAAGAGAACCAAATAACTTTATTCAAATGGGGTATAGAGCTAAGCAAAGAATTCTCAACTGAGGAACCTTGAATCACTGAGAAGTGTTAGCATTCTGTCTAAACTTCATCCCACAGTTACCTGGCAATAGCAGGGTATACAGTTACCTGGCAACAACCCAGTAGGCCTGATCCACTATAAAAGGAGCTACTTGCTCCCTCCTCCCTCTCCTGCTTTCTTGTTCTCTTGCTCTCTTGCTTTCTTGCTCCCACTCTGTCCACTTTTCCCTTCCTCATTCCTTTCCCTCCCTGAAGTGCTCATCACTGGCCTCTCCTCCTCCTCCTCCTCCTCCTCCTCCTCCTCCTCCTCCTCCTCCTTCTTCTCTCTCTCTCTCTTTCTCTTTCTCTCTTGCTTTCTCTCTCTCTTTCTACCTCTACTACCCTCTTGACTCCCTCTCCATGATCTGAATAAACTCTATTCTATACTATACCATTATGTGGCTGGTTCCTCGTGGGGAAGGGATGCCTTGGCATGGGCCCAGTGAGACACCTCCTATCCCCGTACCTCACCGCACCTACAAAGAACCCTATCTCTTTATCTTTTTATAAACACATTATTGGTATCATAACCTGGGACTCAGATTTAGAAACTGATGTGTTTATAAAAAGGTAAAGATGTGTGTGTGTGTGTGTGTGTGTGTGTGTGTGTTTTATGGGGGTGTGGTGAGGTGTGGAGGGAAGGGGCTGCCTCAGCAGGCCCATGCCCAAGTCATCCATTCTCCCTGAAGAACAAGAACTAGCCACAAGTCAGTATAGTATAGAATAGAATTTACTCAGGGCATGGAGAGGGGAGTTAAAAGGGTACTACTAGAGGCAGAGAAAGGCAGAGAGGGAGAGAGTAGAGAAATAGAGAAGGAGAGGCCGACCATTACCACGTGGAAGGGGGAAGGGATTGGGGAGAGAAGGGGAGCAAGAGGGAGCAAGAGAGCAAGAGGCAAGAAGGAGTAAGAGCAAGAGAGGCAGGAGGGTCAAGCAGCCCCTTTTATAGTGGGTCAGGCCTACCTAGCATTGCAAGGTAACTGTAGAGAGAAACATACTTAGTTGTTGCCAGGTAACTGTAGGGTGGAGTTTAGAGAGAACGCTAACAGAAACTCTACAGGTTTTTATCCCATCCCAGCTATCACAAGATCATGGAGATCCATGCTCACTAGCTTAAACTTCAGAGTACTGGTACGCCTCCATTCCCCACTGGTCAGAATAAATTTCCATCCACATAGTCCCAGGGAAGATTTCTTGAGCTCAGAGCTATCCCTGTGCTGCCCTGACCCTCGTTCTAGGACTTTTTTTCCTTTGGGTGAGATCCCCCTCTCCCTTTAAGACAGTGTACTGGCTGGTTTTGTGTCAACTTGAGACAAGCTGGAGTTATCACAGAAAAGGGAGCTTCAGTTAAGAAAATGCCTCCATGAGATCCAGCTGTAAGGCTTTTTCTCAATTAGTGATCAAGGGTGGAGAGCCCCTTGTGGGTGGTACCATCTGTGGGCTGGTAGTCTTGGGTTCTATAAGAAAGTCAGCTGAGTAAGCCAGGAGAAGCAAGCCAGTAAGAAAAATCCCTCCATGGCCTCTGAATCAGCTCCTGCTTCCCGACTTGTTGAGTTCCAGTCCTGACTTCCATTAGTGATGTACAGCAGTGTGGAAACATAAGCTGAATAAACCCTTTCCTCCCCAGCTTGTTCTTGGTCATGATGTTTGTGCAGGAATAGAAACCCTGACTAAGACAGACAGTTTCATTCTCGCAGCTGAGAATTCCAGACCAGGCCCGGACAAACTCTCTGTTGCTCAGGAGCATTGGCTCTGAGCATTAGTCCCCAGCCCCAACATGTCTCACCCATGGGTCAATCTTAATTTACAGCTGGCAGAAATCAATCTCTCTACATGGCCACTAAACTGGCACTTTCTCGATAGGACCCGAAGCATAGACTTCCCCCCTCCACCCTCCCTCATTTTCAGCCTGCTGCAGCCACTGGTTCCACTAGTTCACTGCCTGAAAAGATAGTCTGGCCCTGCGCCCTGCCAGGAACTCTGTCTGCTGCCTCCCCCTCTTGGAATCACCTGTTGTTTGCTGCAGGAAAAGTGGGTCTGGCCCTGCCTTTTAAGTCCTGCCAGGGAATGTCTGTGAGACATGCTTACCCACATGTGCAACCACCTTCCCTCCTCTCTCCCTCCCAACCAAAGCTGCCACTGAGCCCTGCCAGTCTGATCTGCCTGCAACTAAGAAAAAAAAAAAAAAAACCACAGCTTTGGCCCTGCTCACCCCTATCTGCCTCTGTCACTGGAGCCACTTCCTTCTTTGACCACTCTGTGATCCTGCTTTGCTGCCTGTTGGGAGCCGCCTGAGCACCCACATCCGCCATTACAAGATGGCGCCTACATTCGGCCGAGGACAAGTTGTAAACAGGCTAGTGCGCATGCACCTGGTAATTTTCCACCTCAGAGTCTCAGCCTCTCTCGTGGCGTCATCTGGCCTGGTGTGCGGGAGCCAATGGGGAAGCTCCATGTCCCAGGCAAGCGCTGTGACCCATATAAAGGGCGAGTATTCTATTGTTCTGAGTCTCCACTCTGGCAAGCTTATGCTCTCCCTCTCAAGATGCATTAAAGCTTTTACTGCAGAAGGATCCTATGTGTGCCGCGTCGTTCTTGCTGGCGAGACCGTAGCGCGGGACAGCTGCCCACTACAGCAGAGAGAAAAACAGCTAAAGAAATGTTTAAAATCCTTAGTCATTGGTGTAAAGGATATGAAAATGTCCCTGAGATTCTGCCTCACACCAATCAGAATGGCTAAGATCAAACACTCAGATGTCAGAAGATGCTCATGAGGATGCAGAGAAAGAGGAAGACTCCTCCATTGCTAGTGGGTTTGCAAGCTGGTACAACCACTTTGGAAATGAATCTGGTGGTTCTACCTGAAGACCCAACTCCAACAAGGACACAAGTGCCACTATGTTTATTGAAAGCTTATTTTTAATAGCCAAAAGCTAGAAACAACCCAGATGTCCCTATACAGAAGAATGGATACAGAAAATGTGGTACATTTACACAATGAAGAACTACTCAGCTATTAAAAGCAATGACTTCATGAAATTTGCAGACAAATGGATGGAACTAGAAAATATCATCCTGAGTGAGGTAACCCAGACACAGAAGAACACACATGGTATGTACTCACTGATAAGTGGATATTAGACCAAAAGTTCAGAATACTCACAATACAACTCATAAGCCATATGGAAGTAAAGAAGAAAGAATACCAAAGTCAGGATGGTTCAATCCTACATACAAGATATTCCCAAAATGTAGAGGGAGACAGGGGCCTGGGAGGGAGAGAGGATGGGGATGGCAAAAAAGCAGGGCAGGATCAGGTATGGGAAGAGACAATAAAGAAGTACAGAGGGTCAGGAAATAGAATAGAAATATGTAGCAGTGAGGGATGGGGAACAGGAGTAGGCACTAGAAAGTCCTAGATGCCAGTGAAGCAAGAGGCTCCCAGGACCCAACTGGGATGACTTTAGCAGAAATACTTAACAATGGGGAGATAGAACCTGTAGAGACTACCTCCAATAGATAGGAAGGCTCCCAGTTGAGGAATGGGCCCAACCACCAATCTCAAAATTGTTAACCCAGAATTGCTCCTGTCCTAAGGAAAGATGGGGACAAAAAATGGAGTAGAGACTGAAGGAAAGGCCATTCAGAGACTGCCCCACCTAGGCATCCATCCCATCTGCAGAGACCAAAACCAAACACTTGCTGATGCATACGAATGTTTACTGACCCTGGTATGCCTGTCCCCTGCGAAGTTCTGCCAGCACCTGACTAATACAGATGTAGATACCCATAGCCATACATTGGGCTGAGCCTAGGACTTTAATGGAAGAGAAAGGACTGAAGGAGTGGATGGGGTGTGCAAACGCGTAGGAAGAACAATATCAACTAACTGGACTACCCAGAGTTCCCAGGGACTAAACCATCAACCAAATAGTATACATGGAGGGATCCATGGCTCCAGATACACATGTAGAAGAGGATGGCCTTAGCTGGCATCAATGGGAAGAGAGGTCCTTGGTCCTGTGAAGGCTTGATGCCCCAGCATAGGTGGATGCTAAAGCAGTGAGGTGGGAGTGGGTGAGAGGGTAGAGGAGCACCCTCATAGAGGCACAGGGGAAGAGGAATTCGATGTGGAATTTGTTGAGGGGAAACCAGGAAGGAGGATATCATTTAAATGTAAATGAATAAAATGATCAACAAAAAATAAAGAAAGAAAAGAAAAATCAGGCTTCAAATGACGCCTGTTCCAATTCATATAAGAATATTTATGTCTGGGAAAACCATAACATGCTTTATACAGATTTGCCTGAAAGAAAGAGTGACTTGGGCGAGATTCAGAACCCTTGAAAACTTATCTACAAAATCCCAAAGTTAAATAATTGTTTCTCAAAGTCTCTTTAGCGTTTGAAAGAGAGAACACAAAGAACTGAGCATGAGGTAATGGGATAGATAGTTCTTGCATATTTACATATATGTAAATAATAAAGCAAGCTTGTATAGTAAATGTATTTATTTTGTAAAAATAAGAATTTCCCTTAGTTAAAGTACTTTATATTTTAATTTGTAGATTAAAAATAATAAAGTTCTTCAGTGAAAGGAAGACTTTATTCATGCAGTGGTAGCATATATTTTTAATTCCAGCACTTGAGAGACAGAGGATCTCTGGGGGTTCAAGTCCATCTCCATCTACAGAATGAGTTCCAGGACAGCCAGGGCTATACAGAAAAAGCTCGTCACAAAAGTCATATAAAAATTAAGGATGACTTTATAGCCATCAGTACTATTTTTGTGGTGATTACTTTGTTTTTATATATGCATACCATTTAATAGCCTAATTGCTACCTGAGAAGATTTGTGTCTTAGTGTTTCTATTGCTGAAAAATAAATAAATAAATAAATAAAAGCAAGTTGGGGAGGAAAGAGTTTTTTCACACTTCTACTTCCACATTGTTGTTCATCACACAGAAGTCAGGATAGAAATTCAAAGAGAGAAGGAGACTGAAGGCAGGAGCTAGTACAGAGGCCTTGGAGTAGTGCTGCTTAATGGCTTGCTTCTCCTGGCTTGTACAGTCAGTTTTCTTGTAGGACCAAGGACCACCAGCCCACAGTGGTCTGGGATACCCTGCAGTAATCACTAATTGAAAAACTACCTTGCAGCTGCATCTCATATCAACTGAGGCTCCTACTTCTCTGATGACTCTAGCTTGGGTCAAGTTGACACAAGACAAGCCTGTTCAGTCTGATAATAATAAACCTATATACACAAAATTTTCATCTTCAAAAATAGTAATACAGCAGTACAGGAGCAGGTAACCATTCCTACATAGCTGTATGCAACTAAAACTATTATAAGGGAAGATGATAGAAGAAAGAATCAGAGGTCTGTAGTGCTGCACCAAAGTAACTCTGAAGAAAACAATTTTAAATACATGTTTGGAACTTCAGAATAAACACACAAATAATACATTTGCCATTGGCATGTCCCAAATTACCTTTGTAGTCTGGGTACAACTTAATTTGTGTACTCTGACACATATGTTGTTATCTTAAAAAATATCTCATTCTAAGAAGACTGCTTGTTCCTCCCCATTATTATTAACTCCTCATTCCTATACTGGTCCACATCCTACTCCCATCATGCTGCAACCCCAGTCATCTATCTCTGGCAGATTTCAATTGAAAGAACCTAGAAAATTCAACACCAAAACCTTCCAAAGGCAATACAGGGAAGAATTTTTTTCTTCCAATTTATTTTATTTTCATTAAAATGTAGTTGTGATAGTTATCCTTGGCTGTCAATGTGAATAAATCTGGAACTGATGAGAACACAAATGACTAGGCACACCAGTGATTTAAATGAAACCATTTAAATTGGGAACACACACTTTCATTCCTGATATATCAGGTGGTTGGGCATAAAACTTGAATCTAGATCTTTTCAGATGGGAAGATCCACTTTTTATCTGGACCATACCTTCTGCTGGACTGAAGAGTGCTTTGACATCAGACATGTGGCTGCAGTTTTGGGTCTTCCCACTTGGTTATGTTTTGGTCCAGTATTTCCTCACTATATTTCCTTCTCCATTTTGACTGGTTAATGTACATTCTGTACCATTAAATTTGCTACCTCTCCTCTCAGAGTGTCCAAGTACTGCAGGTACATAGGCTTGTAGAGGACAGGGCTGATTGTTTCTGGATGGGTAGGGTCTGCAGTCAGCCTCTTCCCTCTGGTGCAAACCGACTCCACTGTACACCAAGCCTGAATAGGGAAGCAGAGTCCTGAAGCAGTTAAGAGAGAGCGCCTGGGGAGCTGGAAGGGAAGAGAAGAAGACCATGTCAGAGGATTTTAGTGTGAAGGTCCTCTCTGTTTCCATGCCAAAGATGACTGAGGAGCTAAGCCATCCAAAGGAGAATGGTGAATGAGATGTGCCTTTTCTTCATACCTAGTTTCTAGAGTTGCAGTGGTATTTTGATGCATTTGCAGTCACTATATTCTAAAGAAAATTTTAAAACTCTATGTTCAATGATATTAAGAAGGAGGGTGATAAGCTTTAAGGGAGAACTGGCATTTTGTGGGGGCTAATTTGTTTGATCAACACAAAGCTATAGTGTATTGAAGAAAGATGATTATATAACTCATGTTATTTGCACCCACGAACTGAGAGAAGTCAGTGTCAACTTGACCGTCTCTATTCAATTTATAATATCTTTTAACTCACACTTGTCTTTGATAATGTTTTAACAAAAAAATACATGAATACAATCTCTATTGCAGCCTTTTATTGAGAATAAAAGATATTTTCAGTGTTCTTTCAACTCTGGTTGTTTCTGTTCTCGCTCTACACATTTCTATAACCATCACTGCATGTAAGAGCACACAAATACAAGACTGGATAACAGCTTTCTCACCCACCAAACATATACATTGAAATGAACATCAGTTAAGAAGAGATAACTGAATGAAAAGACACACATGTTGAATATTCCCTTCACATTACCCTGTCTGCTACAATCTTTGATGCACACAAATGTAGTCTAGGGATGAATTTTAGTCTTTCTAACAAAGAGAGAAAGAAAGAGAAGCTATAAAATAAATTAGGAAAGTAGAAATTACAGGTTTGCAACATACAGCCATTAAAAAAGAGAGTAAGCAATGCCCTTGCTACATTTAACATCTGAATGCTTAGCTTAAATTATTTAAGAATAGAGTATAATGCTTAAATTATAACTAATATCCTAACAATATACTGTAAAGTAGTAAAATAATTGTTGCAAATGAAAATCAATGCAGTATTATCATTAATCTAGGAGAATTTGATTATATTAAAAGTCCTTAATTTTGAACATGAAAGCAGAGAATGAAAATTCAAAAACAAACAAACAAAGAAAATACTTATTAGAACATAGGAGGACTACAAAAGAGCAATTTTCAAGACAATAAAGAAGAGGCTTAGATAGGATAGATGAGAATATATATATATATATATATATATATATATATATATAAATTTTTATTGGATATTTTCTTTATTTACATTTCAAATGTTAGAATCTTTCCCAGTTACCCCTTCCCAGAAAGCCCCTATCCCATATTCCCTCCCCTTGCTTCTGTGAGGGTGTTCCTCCACCCACCCAACCATTCCTGCCTCCCCGTTCTTGATTCTCCTACACTGGGGTATCTATCCAGCCTTCATAGGTCCAAGGATATCTCCTCCCATTGATGCCTGACAAGGTCATCCTCTGCTACATATACACCTGGAGCCATGTGTACTCCTTGGTTGGTGGATTAATCACTGTGAACACTGGGGAGTCCAGTTATTGATATTGCTGTTCTTCGTATGGGGTTCCTTCTGCTCCTTCAGTTCTTTCTCTAACTCCTCCATTAGGGACCCTGTGCTCAGTCCAATGGTTGGCTGCTGGCATCCACCTCTGAGTTTATAAGGCTCTGACAGAGCCTCTCAGGAGACAGCTATATTAGGCTCCTTTCATCAAACATTTCTTGGCATTCACATTAGTGTCAGGGTTTGGTGACTGTATATGGAATGAATCCCAAGGTGGGACAGACTCTGGATGACCTTTACTTCAGTCTCTGCTCTACACTTGTCTCTGTATTTGCACCCATGAGTATTTTGTTCCCCTTTCTAGGAAGGACCAAAGCACCCACACTTTGGTCTTCCATCTTCTTGAGCTTCTTATGGTCTGTGAATTGTAGCTTGGTTATTCTGAGCTTTTGGGCTAATATCCATTTAAGAGTAAGTGCATATCATGTGTATTCTTTTGTGATTAGGTTGCTTCACTCAGGATGATATTTTCTAGTTCCATCCATTTGCCAAAGAATTTCATGAATTCATCATTTTTAATAGTAGAGTTGTACTCCATTGTGTAAATTTACCACATTATCTGTATCCATTCCTCTGCTGAAGGACATCTGGGTTCTTTTTAGGGATCATTTCTGGGTCTTCAATTCTATTCCATTAATGTTCTTGCCTGTATCTGTACCGATACCATGTAGTTTTTATCACTATTGCTCTGTACTTCAGCTTGATGTCAAGTATGGTGATTCCCCCAGAAGTTCTTTTATTAGTGAGAAAAGCTTTTGCTATCCTGGATTTTTGGTTATACCAAATGTATTGTAGAATTCCTCTTTCTAACACTATGAAAAATTGAGTTGGAATTTTGATGAGGATTGCGTAGAATCTGTAGATTGCTTTAGGCAAGTTAGCCATTTTTCCTATACTAATCCTGCCCACCAATAAGCATCTTCTGAGATCTCCTTTGATTTCTTTCTTCAGAGACTTGAAGTTCTTGTTATGTAGATCTTTCACTTGCTTGGTTAGAGTCACACCAAGGTATTTTATATTATTTGTGACTATTGTGAAGGCTGTCATTTCCCTAATCTTTTTCATAGCATGTTTATCCTTTGAGTAGAGGATGGCTACTGATTTGTTTGAGTTAATTTTATATCCAGCTACATTGTTGAAGTTGTTTATCAGCTTTAGGAGTTCTCTGGTGGAATTTTTTGGGGTCACTTAAATATATGATCATATCATATGCAAATAGTGATATTTTGACTTCTTCTTTTCCAATTTGTATCCCTTTCATCTGCTATTGTTGTCTAATTGCTCTAGCTAGAACTTCAAGTACTGTATTGAATAGATAGGGAGGGAGTGGGCAGCCTTGTCTAGTCCCTGATTTTAGTGGGATTGCTTCAAGTTTCTCTCCATTTAGTTTGCTATACATTGGTTTTACCATGTTTAGTTATGAGCCTTGAATTTCTGATCTGTCCAAGCCTTTTAACATGAAGGGATGTTCAATTTTGTCAAATGCCCTCCCTCCCTTTTTTTCTTTTTGGGTGGAAGACTATTAATGACTGCTTCTATTTCTTTGGGGGTTATGGAAGTGTTTAGGTGGTTTATCTGACCCTGTTTTAACTTTGTCACCTAGTATCTGTCTAGAAAATTGTTTATTTCATCTGATTTTACAATTTTGTTGAGTATAAGCTTTTATAACAGGATTTGATGATTTTTTTAATTTCTAGGGTTTCCATTGCTATGTATCCCTTTTCTTTTCTGATTTTATAAATTTGGATACTGTCTCTGTGCCCTCTGGTTAGTCTGGCTAAGAGTTTATCAATCTTGTTGATTTTCTCAAAGAACCATCTCCTGGTTTTGTTGATTCTTTGTATAGTTCTTTTGTTCCTATTCAGTTGATTTCAGCCCTGAGTTTGATTTTTTCCTGCCATTTACTCCTGTTGGGTATGTTTGTTTATTTTTGTTCTAGATTTTTTAGTTGTGCTGTCAAGCTGGTAGTGTAATATCTCTCAAGTTTCTTTTTGGAGGCATTCAGAGCTATGAGAGCATGGGATTATCTCCATCTTCTTGTATGAGGCCTGTTTTGTGACCAATTATATGGTCAATTTTGAAAATGTAACATGAGGTGCTGAGAAGAAGGTTTATTCTTTTGCATTAGGGTGAAATGTTCTATAAATATGTGTTAGATCCATCTGGTTCATAATTTCTGTTAGTTTCACTGTGTCTCTGTTTAGTTTCTGTTTCCATGATCTGTCCATTGCTGAGAGTGGGGTGTTGAAATCTCCCCCTATTATTGTGTGGAGTGAGATGTGTGCTTTGAGGTTCACTAAAGTTTCTTTTATGAATGTGGGTGCTCTTGCGTTTGGAACACAGATGTTCATAATTGAGAGTTATCTTAGTAGATTTTTCCTTTGACCAGTATGAAGTATCCTTCTTTATTTTTTGATAACCTTTGGTTGAACATTGATTTTATTCGATACTAGAATGGCTTCTCCAGCTTGTTTCTTGGGATCATTTGCTTGGAAGATTGGTTTCCTAACTTTTACTCTGAGGTACTGTCTGTCTTTGTCACTGAGGTGTGTTTCCTGTATGCAGCAAATGTTACATATCCACTGTATTAATCTATGTGTTGTTATTTGGGAGTTGAGTCCATTGATGTTAAGAGAAATTAAGGAAAAGTGATTGTTACTTCCTGGTATTTTTGTTGTTAAAGGTAGAACTATGTTTGTGTGGCTATCTTCTTTTGGGTTTGTTGAAAGATTACTGTCTTGCTTTTTCTAGGGTTTAGTTTCCCTCCTATTGATGGTATTTTCCATCTATAATCCTTTCTAGGGCTGGATTTGTGGAGAGATATTGTGTAAATTTGGTTTTGTCATGGAAAAATCTTCTTTTCTCCCTCCATAGTAATTGAGAATTTTGTTGGGTATAGTAGTTTGGGCTGACATTTGTGTTCTCTTAGTGTCTATATGACATCTGTCCAGGATCTTGTAGCTTTGATAGTCTCTGGTGAGAAATTTGGTGTAATTCCTATAGGACTGCCTTTATATGTTACTTGACCTTTTTCACTTTCGGCTTTTAATATTCTTTCATTGTTTTGTTCACTTGGTGTTCTGAATATTTTGCCACAGGAGGAATTTTTATTCTGGTCCAGTCTATTCAGAGTTTTGTAGGCTTCTTTATGTTCATGACCATCTCATTCTTTAGATTTGAGAAGTTTTCTTCTACAGTTTTGTTGAACATATTTACTGACCCTTTAAGTTGGAAATCTTCACCTGCTTCTATACCTATTATCCTTAGGTTTGATCTTCTCATTGTGTCCTGGATGTTTGGGTTAGGAGCTTTTTGCATTTTGCATTTTTTTTGACTGTTGTGTCAACATTTCTGTTGGTATCTTCTGTACCTGAGATTCTCTTTTCTATCTCTTGTATTCTGTTTGTGATGCTTGCATCTATGACTCCTGATCTCCTTCCTGGGTTTTCTAACTCCAGTTTTCTCTCCCTTTGTGATTTCTTTATTCTTTCTATTTCCAGTTTTAGATCCTGGGTGGTTTTGTTCATTTCTTTGACCTGTTTGATTGTGTTTTCCTATAATTCTTTAAGCAATTTTCCTTTTTCCTCCTTAAAGGCTTCTACCTGTTTACCTGTGTTCTCCTATATTTCTTTAAGAGAGTTATTTATGTCCTTCTTAAAGTCCTCTATCATTATTGTGAGAAGTGGTTTTAGATCCGAATCTTGCTTTTCAGGTGTGATGGTGTATCCTGGACTTGCTATGGTGGAGAATTGGGTTCTGATGATGCCAAGTAACCTTGTTTGGTTGCTTATGTTCTTATGCTTGTCTCCTGCCATCTGGTTATTTTTAGTGCCACTTGCCCTCACTAAGTTTGACTGTAACTTGTCCTTCCTGTGATCCTGGTTGTGTCAGAACTCTTCAGAGATGTTAGATAATTTTCTGTATTGGATGATATTGATCTAATTTCTTTCAGATACTAATTAAGTCATTTAATTTTTCAACAAGTAGAAGCTTAGTTTTTGGTTGATGTCCATCCTGATTTTCAAGAACTTTTAAGAAAAAGTACTTCTCATGGAATAGTGTAGAAGTCTCAGAACAGTTGGCAAGAGCTATCTCCCTCTGTTAAAGATGTTAACCTTCTTTAATAATTAGTCACATCTTCATTTCTTTTAAGGACAAGCATATACCCAATCACAGTTCACTAAATTCAGTTGTGGTATATTATTTGCATTTGTGTGTGTGTCTGTGTGTGTGTGTGTGTTATCTCTTCAAGTTTTCACTCCCCTTAGCAGTTTGACTGAACTTATACTTTTTGTGACTTAATTGGATAACTAAATATAAATCAGATACAGTAGCTTTGTTGCTGAGAACCAACAGGATTAGGATTTTTCTTATTAACCTAGGTAATGCCATTTTGTTTTAGAGTTAGGTTTGGAGTGATTGTAGGCCTAAATTTTTACTTCTGAGAAGTAACTGAAAGCTTCCCAGAGACCAGGTATCCCTATTGTGATTGAGCAATTAAGCAGTAAAGATATTTGACCAGGTGTCCCTATTATAGTTGAGCAGTTAAGCAGTAAGATAGTGCATCTTATTTGTGTAAGGAATTGTCGGGAGCCAAACCCATGAGATGCCGAGGGCCAAATCCATGAAATTACCCGCTGTTCTGTGAAGCACAGTCAGTTAAGGTGCAAGGTTAGAAAGGATAGGGTGTCTGTGGAATCAGGTCCTAGGAATTGAAAGAACGTCTGGTATTTCCTGAAAACTGGTTATGGTAGTGGGTTGGCCTTGGGCCATGTCTAACCTTCCCGCTTGCCTGTCTTTTTAAGCTGCTGTCCTGAAATAAACTTTGAGGGATTGACCAGAATATAGACTTGCTCTCATTCTTTGTGTCTCTTGTCTCTTCACTCATCTGTCTCCTCCTTAGGTCCACGTTGAGGACCCTGTGGTCCAGGGCACTTTGTGGCCATCATTCTCATCTTTCTCTACCATTATGAGCAGATGACAGCAGGCTATCTTAATGTAGCCACATAGCCCAGTTCTAGAAGCAAACAGGATTTATACCATGGAATCCCAGTGTTTTAATCGTAAGGTAACTGCAGCTTCAAGAATACATCCAGCTACTCCACCATAGGACAGACCATTTTCTTTGAGGCTAGGCTAAACAGTTGATCCATAGAATTACCAGCAGATGGGTTATTATTCTCTCATAGTCACTAAATTTAATTCTGGATTGCTAAATATTAAAATATATTTGATAGTCTCAACCAAAATTAAAATACAACATGAAATAGACCTTAGATATTTTAGTATCAAATGATCATGTTATTTCATGCATAAATGCTTTCATTCATTAAATACAATTATAATCATGTAGTTAAAGCATGTTGAATGAGCTGCATGTATCTAAAGGCTATACTGATGAATCCAAATCCAAGTAACAAATCTAGTTCTTCAATGGCTTGTTTTCCTCAAAGTAGACATACAAATGTCATTTCCTTCATTTTATTATTTCAACTGGATAGTTGCTCAATTAAGAAATATCCAATATCATGCTTGAAAAATTAAAATATGTTAAAATTTTAGAAATTATTAGAGGAATACAATTCTTTTTACTTTGATTATCTATAAATGTGGTTACTGCTTCTTCAAGTGTCTGAAATACATATAAAGAAGGGAAAACAGATTACATAATGTAGAAAATCTACAAAATATAAATCATGAGTCCTTTAGACAATATAGTTGATATTTTTCAAACTCGTCACTCATGTAACATAGCTAAATAAAATAACAAATGAATGGACATTTTAAAAGAAAGACTGAATTAGTTTTTTATGATGCCAAATTAATTTTAAAATTATTTAATTATTTTTGTAGATCACAATCCAAGCCAGGGTCATAGAAGTATGTAAATGAATTCAGTAAAATATCAGAATATATGAATGATAATGTATTATTCTAATAAAAGCCACCCATTATGTTAAATTTAGTATATACCAGAAGTTCTGCTATTTTATTTACATGTATTTAGCTTACAACAACTATATCTGAAAACACTGACCATTATGGTATGTTCAGCACTGAGAAGTAGCAATCACAGGTATAGTTATGAAATGCTACATAGATGAGATAGACAGCAGATATATTTTTCCTCTAATTATCAATATAATAATTATGTAACATCCTGATTCAAGCAATATTTTTCTGTATAACTTCAATATATCAAGTATTTCCAAAACTGAAATGTGGTACAAGACTCTATTGGTCAACCCTCTGAAGTTTTATAACTAACTCAATGTGTTATAAATCTAAAAGTTACACATCCATTTCCCATTTGAAACTTTGGATTAATTATCAACCCAATGAACTTTTTAAGGTTGCCACTAAAGAGGAGAGCCTGCAACTGACATAAACCAGAATATGGGAACCTTACTTTCTCTGAATATTCACATCGTGTGTGTACCAATAGTGGTGAATGTATCATAAACTTGAAACTTCAAATTTCATGAATACTTTATATATGTGCCTGTTCTCCCATGTGTCTGTTTCTCTCTTCTTCAGAGAATGTAGCTAATCGTGATGCAAAGTCTTTTTCTAACCATTAACAAATCATCCATCAGATAAACCAAGTTAGTACCCTCTTCCAAGAGAGACAACCCAGGCCAGTTTTCTCCCACAAGTGAGCAAGCTTACTTCTGGAACACTCACTAATCACACAACTACTAATTTTCTCATTATTAATTCAGCAAAGTAAGTTGTGCTCTTTTGGCTTGAAATAGTTAATGATTCGCTAATTGCCTAATTTGCTCCTGGGAAATACTCTTGACTATAATAAGCTCTCTGAATATAAGATGATAAACATCAGATGTCTTGAATCCTAACTAACATCTCCGAAAAATCTTAAGAGGTTGGTGGAGATGCAGGCAAACTAGTTGAATATGGAGTTGAACATTATAATTACTGTTGCTTTCTGGGGCTTTCAAATACAGATGAGCCCTGAAGTAAACTCTGAAACAGAGCCCAATTTATTTGAAATTTAATAAATGGAAATATATTGAATGTGAATTGTAAATTATCTTTACCTAATAACAATTTACCTTTACCTAATTATCTTTGTGAATTGTAATTTTCTTTACCTAATAAGTTGTAATTGTCACAAGCTACCCCAGAACATCTTAATACACATCAATAACTGATATACACAATTATCATGGATGAGTGTAGCACCCAATACTAAGTATTGGTTAGTCTTTTGTCAACTTGACACAGATAAAGTCATGTCAGAAGGAAGAATATCAATTGAGAAACCATCTCCATGTGATTCTACACAAGTCAAGACTGTGGGGCATTCTTTTTTTTTTTTTTATGACTGAATGATTATAATTAGAGTTAGGGTAAAAGGTTAGGTTAGTGGGAGGGTCCAGTCTTTCTAGGTGCTGGTAATGGGTTAGATAAGAAAAGTAGTTGAATAAACGAGAAAACAGATAAGGGGTATGCAGTGTTCCTGCCTTGAATTCGTGACATGTCTTTTCTTCACAATGCACTACATGTATAAGGTGAAATATATCTCTCATGCTCAGGTTTCTTTTGGTCATCAAAGCATCCCTCTGACAGACCTGGTCATGTTGTGGGGAAGGTGGTGAAAGTGCTTTGATCTTTGGGCTATAAATGCTAATGAGTGTTCAAAGCTTAATTGACTGTGTAGTAAAAGCTTAGAAAACAAAAGTGCTGAAAGAAATACAGATGATGAAAGCCTGGCTTGAGATGTTTCAGAAAGAAATCAGAGAAGACTGCATCTTAGCCATTGGTGATATTTTTGATGATAACATTTAATTTTAATTTTATTTTATATCCCAACTACAGTTTTTCCTCCATCTTTTCCCTCCCAGTCCCTCTCCCTATCCTTCACCTCATCTGCCTTCACTTCTCTTCCATTTCTCTTCAGAAAACAGCCTGTCTCAATGGATGCCAACTAGTCATAGCATATCAAGTTATAGTAATACTAGCTACCACCATTTCTACTAAGGCTAAACCAGGCAGCCCAGTAGGACAAAAGGGTCCCAAAGGCAGGCAACAGAGTCAGAGACAGCTCCTCTTCCAACTGTTAGGAGCCCCACAATGAGATCAAGATACAATTGTAATATATGTGTGAAAAGCATAGATCAGTCCCATGCAGGATCAATGCTTGAAGGTTCAGTCTTTCTCAGTCCCTATAAGTCCTATGGTTAGTTGATTCTATGAGTTATCTTGTGGTCTCCTTGACCCCTCTGGCTTCTACAATGCTTTCTCTCCTTCTTCCCCAAGCTCTGCCTAATACTTCACTCTGGGTCTTTGTATCTGTTTTCATCAATGGCTGGGTGAAGTATCTTTGATGACAATTGGGATAGACACAAATCTATGAGTATAACAAAATATCATTTGGAATCCTTACATTGACTTATTTATGTATTTATTTACTTGGCATTCATGTTTGTTTCTACTGTGAGTTTCTGGGCTATTCAGCCTCTGGTTTCTGGCACCCTGGGAAGTGTCAGGGAAGGTCTCCCTATCATGTTATAGGTTCCAAGGTGAACCAAGTATTTGTTGTCTACTACCAGCACATTTTGTAGGCAAGAAAAATTGTAGGCTGAAGGTTGTAGGTCTGGGTTTGTATCTTAATCCCTCCATTGGGAAGTTTTTCTTGCATAGTTACTGGAGATGGTCCATTCAAGTATATATTTCCCATTGCTAGGCATTTTAGCTAGAGTCACACTTATTAGTTTCTAGTAGTTTCTATCACCCTATGTTTCTAGCTCATTCCAGAGATGTCTCCCAATTCCAGTTGTCTCTCTCAGTATTCTCTACTTCTATCCTCTTCACACCTGCTCCCTCATGTTCTCATTCTGATTCATTCCCATCCCTTTTTCCATATAACTCAATGTCTATTCTGTTTCCCCTTCTCAGTGGATTGACATATCACCACCTTATACCTTACTTGTTACTTAGCTTCTACAGCATGGTTATCCTTTAAAGCAATCTCACTAAAATCAGGGATAAAACAAGACTTTCGACTCTCTCCAAATCTATTCAATACAGTATTTGAAGTTTTAATAGACAATAAGACAATTAAAGGAGATCAAAGAGATAAAAATTGGGAAAAATGAAGTCAAACTATTGCTATTTCAAATTATATGATATTATTTATAAGTGAGCCCAATAAGACTACTAAAGGAATCCAACAGCTGATAAACACCTTCAACAAAGTGGCTAGATACAAAAGTAACTGAAATAATCAGTAGCCCTCTTATAGACAAATGATAAATGAGTTGAGAAAGTAAACAGGGAAACAACACCCTTCACAATAGTCACAAATAAAATAAAATATCTCTGTGTAATTCTAACCAAGCAAATGAAAAGACTTGTATGTCAAAAATGTCAAGTCTCTGAAGAATGAAATTAAAGATGATATCATAAGATGGAAAGATCTCCCATCCTCATTGATCAGTTCAATTAACATGTTACCAAAAGCAATTTACAGATTCAGTGCAATTCCCATCAAAATTCCAACACAATTCTTTAAGGAAATTGAAAGAACAATATTCATTTTCATATAGAAAAAGAAAAGGCCCAGGATAGCTAGGAGGTAACTCCATCCCTGACATCAAAATGTACTGTGGAAAAATACTAATAAAAGCCACATGGTATTCACATACAAACAGATAGTTTGAGCTATGGAATCAAATTGAAGAACCAAAAGTAAATCACATAACTATGGGTACTTGATTTTAGATAACCAGAAATTTACAATGAAAAGAAGAAAGCATCTTCAAGAAGTGGTGATCATTTAACTGGAGGTCTGTATGTAGAATAATACAAATAGATCCATACTTATCACCCTGCACACAACTCAGGTCCAAGTGGATCAAGATCTCACCATAAAACCAAAAGGAGTTAACTCAACAGTAGAGAAAGTGGGGAATATTCTTGAACACATTGGTGTAGAAGATAAATTCCTGAATAGAACATCAATCTTCCAAGTAATTAGATCAACAACAAATAAATAGGGCACATGAAAGTAAAAATCTTCTGTAAAGAAAACAAAACCATTGAAAGAACAAAATGGTAGCTGACAGAGTGGGAAAGCATCATCACTAACCCCACATCTGACAGAAGGATGATATCTAAAATGTTTAAAGAGCTCAAGAATATATATATATATATATATATATATATATATATATATATACATATATCCACAAACGAAATAATTCAATTAAAAAATAGGGTAGAGAGCTAAACATAAAATTCTCAACAAAGGAATCTCAAACCACCAGGAACAATTAAAGAAATGGTCAACATTCTTAGTCATCTGGGAAATGCAAGTCCATCTTACACTTGTCAGAATGGCTAAGGTCAAAGACACAAGTGACAACTCATGCTGGCGAAGATGTTAAGTGCTATTTTTGAAAGAAGCATATTTGGTTTTTGGTCAACTGAGGCTGAAGAATGGCCTGTGATTAGTGACAGACCAAACCCTGCAATGAAGTCTTTGCTTTGCTGAGACAATTGGTGCATTTAACTGAGGTGAAAGATTAGCTGAGATTAAGAGAAGTATCATTGAGGTGACATCTTTAAGGAAGTGTCTCCTCTGGGTTAGCACATGGTAACTCTGGTCCAGAAGGAGCTAATGCTGCTTCTCAAGGTGGTAGTCAAATTAGATAATGTGTCAGAGACTCCCATATGGTGCTGGCTTCATCAGCAAAATAAACCATATAACTGAAAAAAATATGAAAAGAAGCTAAGGTTTGCCACTGTGAGTGGCCATTGGTGAGTTATCAGTTTCAGTGGAAAGCCTAGGATTTAATGGTTCATGAAGAAAAGCTGAAATTTGGCAAGACTGAGGTTCCCTGAACAAGCTAACAGGCTTCTGGCAAAAGTGCAGCAGCAATTATGAGAAGATACCAGCATGCTGGAGGTACACAGAATGTGGAATGTCTACTAAAAATAGTGGCAGATATCCAGTGATTGGACCTGTGTCTGTAAGATAAATTCTATGTGAGTGCTATGGAGTACAGAGCTAGGAAATTAAGGATAATCTGGAATTTTGGCTTTCTAGTTTTACCAGAATAGCAGGAGCTGAATTCCAAAAATGGCCATGAAAATGGGATCCATCTCAATGGCTTTCCAGTCTAAATAAAAATGTAGTTATATTCTATAATAAAACTATTTGGAGAATGGGTGTTAATGCTTAGCACCAACAGTATTATCAAAATATCAATTCATCACTATTTTTTTTTCATGATTGATATTGCAAACCTATATGTAGGAATTACAAAACCCTAATTCAAATTTTACTTCTTCATAATTTGGAAGACAAAGTTGTAACTTTTGGGGTGATATCTACAAATTTAATTCATCCCCATACAAAGCATAAGATGTTTTATTTTTATTTCTTGTGTTTATTTGTTTATATAAAATTTGACCATGTAATTCAGAAATTTACACTGGAAAAGATAGTTACTATGGCAAGCTGAGACAGAGAATACATAATCAGGAACAACCTAGGCTAAGATTAAAGAAACAATGAAAACAAGATAACAATTATCTAGAATAGACACACCCAAGTGAGAGAATCTAAAATGCTGTAAATATTGGAACATTTCTTAACCCTGACTTGGGTGGGGACATGCAAATTTAAAATTAAAATGTTACACAAAATGGAGAGAAACTTAAAGCAATCCCACTAAAATCGGGGACTAGACAAGGCTGCCCTCTCTCTCCCTATCTATTCAATATAATACTTGAAGTTCTATCTAGAGCAATTAGACAACAAAAGGAGTACAAAGGGATACAAACTGGAAAGGAAGAAATCAAAATATCACTATTTGCAGATGATAAAATGCTTTACTTAAGTGAACCGAAAAACTCCACCAGAGATCTGCTACAGCTGATAAACAACTTCAGCAAAGTGGCCTGATACAAAATTAACTCAAGGTTTCCATCTGTGATAGGAGACCTATGCCTGGGCCACCAGAGCTCCATAGCCAAACAGCCCAGGGAGAAAGATAGCCTCCCAGGAGTGTGGGCAAGCCTGTCTGCTCAGAGGGACCCACCTGGAATACCCAAGATATAGAGACTGAGGAGTGGGCTTCTGGTTCCTTTTGGTGGCCCAGGAGCAGATCCTGTGACACAAGGCTCCATACTCAAATAATGCCAAGAGAGCTGGTAACCCAAGAATGCCAACACACCTTCAAGCACAGGCAAGACCATCACTTCTTTTCAAATTCACTGGACCAAGAGAAACCCTTGTAGAGCCATCAGGACACAGAAAACAAGGGACAGCTGGGGACTAGATCCTTCTGGTTTCTGTCTGCACCCCAAAGCTGACCATGTACCATAGCTCTCTAAACCCCAATTCCTCTCAGAGAGAACTGGTCTTCACGGAATTTGACACCTGGGCTTACAAAAGACAAGCCACAGTCAGAGAGAGCAAGACCAGCTAACACCAGAGATAACCAGATGGATAAAGGCAAGGGCAAGAACATAAGGAAAAAAAACCAAGGCTACTTGGCATCATCAGAACCCAGTTCTCCCACCACAGCATGTCCTGGATACCCCAACACACTGGAAAAACAAGACTTAGACTTAAAATCATATCTCATGATGATGATGATAGAAGATTTTAAGAAGGAAATAAATAACACCCTTAAAGAAATACAAGAGAACACAGGTAAACAACAAGAAGCACTTAAAGAACAAAAAAAAATCCCTTAAAGAATTACAGGTAAACACAATCAAATGGGTGGAATTACAGGAAAACACAATCAAACAGATGAAGGAAATGAACAAAACCACTCAGGAATTAAAAATAGAAATAGAAAGAATGAAGAAATCACAAAGAGACACAACCCTGGAGTTAGAAAATGTAGGAAAGAAATCAGAAGTGATAGATGCAAGCATCTCCAACAGAATACAAGAGATAGAAGAGAGAATTTCAGGTGCAGAGGATACTATAGAAAATATTGACACAACAGTCAAAAAAATGCAAAATGCAAAAATATCCTAACCCAAAACATCTAGGATATCCAGGATACAATGAGAAGAGAGAACCTGAGGATAATAGGTATAGAAGAGAGTGAAGATTCCCAACTTAAAGGACTAGTAATAATCTTCAAGAAAATTATAGAAGAAAACTTCCCTACCTGAAGAAAGAGCTGAACATAAATATAAAAGAAGCCCACAGAACTTTAAATAGACTGGACCAGAAAAGAAATTACTCAGGTAACATTATAGTCGAATCACCAAATACACAAAATAAGGAAAGAATATTAAAAGCAGTAAGGGAAAAATGTCAAGTAACATATAAAGACAGACCTATCAGAATTACAACAGACTTCTCATCGGAGACTATGAAAGCTGAAAGATCCTGGCCAGATCTCAGACACTAAGAAAACACAAATACCATTCCAGGCAACTATATCCAGCAAAACTCTCAATAATCATAGATGGTGAAACCAAAACTTTCTATGAAAACTCCAAATTTGCACAGTATGTTTCCACAACCCCAGTCCTACAAAGAATAATAGATGGAAAACTCCAGCTCAAAGAGGGAAACTACACCCAACAAAAAGCAAGAAAGTAATCTTTCAACAAACTAGAAAGAAGATAGCCACACAAACATAAAAATAACATTGAAAATAACTGGAAGCAACAATCACTATTCCTTAATATCTCTTAACATCAATGGACTAAATTCCCCCAATAAAAAGACATAGACTGGAACCATAAACCGGACACAGCATTTTGCTGGATCCAGGAAACGCACTTCCCTGTTAAAGATAAACACTACCTCAGAGTAAAGGGCTGGTAAACAATTTTCCAGGCAAATGTTCCGAAGAAGCAGGCTGGAGTAGTCATTCTAATATCAGATAAAATTGACTTTCAACCAAAAGTCATTAAAAAAGATAAGGAAGGACACTTCATACTCATCAAAGGAAAAATCTACCAAGAAGAACTCTCAATCCTGAATATCTGTGCCCCGAATGCAAGGGCTCCCACATTCATAAAAGAAACTTTACTAAAGCTCAAAGCACACATTGCACCTAAAACAATAATAGTGGGCAACTTCAACACCCCACTATCATCAATGGACAAATCTTGAAAACACAAACTAAACAGAGATACAGTGATACTAACAGATGTTATAAGACAAAAGAATTTAAAAGATATCTATAGAACATTTCATTCTAAATCAAAAGAATATACCTTCTTCTCAGCATCTCATGGTACCTTCTCCAAAATTGATCATATAATTGGTCACAAAACAAACCTCAACAGTTATAAAAAGATTGAAATAACCCCATGCCTCCTATCAGATCATTATGGAATAAGGCTGGTCTTCAATGGCAACAACAAGAGAACACCCACATACACATGGAAGCTGAACAACACTCTACTCAATGATAACATGATCAAGGAAGAAATAAAGAAAGGAATTAAAGACTTCCTAGAATTTAATGAAAATGAAAGTACAACATACCCAAACTTATGGAACACAATGAAAGCAGTGTTAAGAGGAAAACTCATAGCTCTGAATGCCTCCAAAAAGAAAAAAAGGAGAGCATATACTAGCAGCTTAACAGCACACCTGAAAGCTCTAGAACAAAAAAGAAGCTAATACACCCAAGAGGAGTAGAAAGCAGGAAATAATCAAATCAAGGGCTGAAATCAACCAAGTAGAAGCAAAAAGAACTATACAAAGAATCAACAAAACCAGGAGCTGGTTCTTTGAGAAAATCAACAAGATAGATAAACCAGACTCACCCGAGGGCACAGAGACAGTATGCAAATTAACAAAATCAGAAATGAAAAGGGAGATATAATGACAGAAAGTGAGGAAATTCAAAAAATCATCAGATCCTACTACAAAAGCCTATGTGCAAAAAAATTGGAAAATCTGGATGAAGTGGACAAGTTTCTAGAGAGATACCAAATACCCAAGTTAAGTCAGGATCAGATAAACCATCGAAACAGTCCCATAACCCCTAAAGAAATAGAAGCAGTCATTAACAGTCTCCCAACCAAATAAAGCCCAGGACCAGATGGGTTCAGTGTAGATTTGAACAAACCTTCAAAGAAGACCTAATACCAATACTGTTCAATCTATTCCACAAAATATAAACAGAAGGAACACTACCTAATTCATTCTATGATGCCACAGTTACACTGATACCAAAACCTCACAAAGACCCAACAATAAAAGAAAATTGCAGACCAATTTCCCTTATGAATATAGACTCAAAAAATACTAAGTAAAATTCTTGCAAAACAAATCCAAAACCACATCAAAATTATCATTCACCATGATCAATATGCTTCATCCCAGGGATGCAAGGATGGTTCAACACCCAGAAATCCATCAATGTAATCCACTACATAAACAAACTCAAAGGAAAAAACACATGGTCATTTCATTAGATGATGAAAAAGCATTTGACAAAATTCAACATCCCATCATGATAGAAGTCCTGGGAAGATCAGGAATTCAGGGACCATTCGGAAACATAGTAAAAGTAATATACAGCAAACCAGTGGCCAATATCAAACTGAATATAGAGAAACTGGAAGCAATTCCAAAAAAATCAGGGACTAGACCAAGCAGCCCTCTCTCTCCCTATCTATTCAATATAGTACTTGAAGTTCTAGCTAGAGCAATTAGACAATGAAAGGAGGTCAAAGGGATACAAATTGGAAAGGAAGAAATTAAAATATCACTATTTGCAGATGATATGATGGTATAGCTATGTGACCTGAAAAACCTCACCAGATATCTGCTTTCAGCTAATAAACACCTTCAGCAAAGTGGCTGGATACAAAATTAACTCAAGCAAATCAGTAGCCTTCTTATACTTGAAGGATAAACAGGCTGAGAAAGAAATTAGGAAAGTGACACCCTTCACAATTGTCTCCAACAATATAAAGTATCTTGGTGTGATGCTAATCAAACAAGTGAATGATCTGTATGACAAGAACTTCAAGTCTCTGAAGAAAGAAATCAAAGAAGACCTCAGAAAATGGAAAGATCTCCCATGCTCATGGATTGGCTGGATTAATATTGTTAAAATGGCCATCCTGACAAAAGCACTCTACAGATTCAATGCAATCCCCATCAAAATTCCTATTCAATTCTTCATAGACTTAGAAAGAGTAATTCTCAAATTCATATGGTATATCAAAAAACCCAGGATAGCAAAAACTATTCTCAACAATAAAAGGACTTCTGGGGGAAATCAGCCTCCCTGACCTCAAGCTGTACAACAGAGCAGTAGTGATAAAAACTGCATGATATTGGTATAGTGACAGTCAGGTAGGTCAATGGAATAGAATTGAAGACTCAAAAATGAACTCACACACTTATGGTCACTTGATCTTTGTCAAAGGAGCTAAAGCCATCCAGTGGAAAAAAAGACAGCATTTTCAACAAATGGTGCTGGTTCAACTGGCAGTCTACATGTAGAAGAATGTTAATTGATCCATTCCTATCTCCCTGTACAAAGCTCAAGTCTAAGTGGATCAAGAATCTCCACATAAAACCAGATACACTGAATCTAATGGAAGAGAAACTATGGAAAAGTCTCGAACACATGGGCACAGGTGGAAAGTTACTGAACAGAACACCAATGGCTTATGCTCTAAGATCAAGAATTGACAAATGGGACCTCATGAAATTACAAAGCTTCTGTAAGGCAAAGGACACTGTAAATAAGACAAAACCTCAACCAACAGATTAGGAAAAGATCTTTACCAATCCTATGTCTGATAGAGGGCTAATATCCAGTGTATACAAAGAACTCAAGAACTTATACTCCAGTTATCCAAATAACCCTATCAACACATGGGGAGCAGAGCTAATCAGAGAATTCTCAACTGAGGAAATTCATAGGGCCTAGAAGCACCTAAAGAAATGTTCAACATTCTTAGTCATCAGGGAAATACAATTCAAAATAACGCTGAGATTCCTCCTCACCAGTCAAAATGGCTAAGTTCCAAAACTCAGGTGACAGCAGATGCTGGTGAGGATGTGGGGAAAGAGGAACACTCCTCCATTGATGGTAGGATTGCAAGCTGATACAACCTCTCTGGATATCCATTTGGCAGACCCTCAGAAAAATGAACTTAATACTACTTGAGGACCCAGCTATTCCATTCCTGGGCATATACCCAGAAGATGTTCCAGCATGTAATAAAGACACATGCTACACCATGTTCATAGCAGCCATATTTATAGTAGCCAGAAGCTGGAAACATCCAAGATGATACAGAAACTGTAGTACATTTACACCATGGACTACTACTCAGCTATTAAAAACAATGACTTCATGAAGTTCTTAGGCAAATGGATGGAACTTGAAAACATCAACTTGAGCGAGGTAATACAGTCACAAAAGAATAAACATGGTAAGTACTCACTGATAAGTGGTTATTAGCCCAAAAGTTCAAAATGCCCAAGCATCACTTCGCAGTAAAGTAGGGCTAAGTATGATGTAACACAGTCACAAAAGAATGAACACTGTATGTACTCACTGATATGTGGTTATTATCCCAAAAGTTCGGAATACCCAAGAATCACTTCATAGCAGCCATTGGTGTGAAGTGAGGTCCCAGATGGAGGAGTTGGAGAAAGGGCTAAAGGAGCTGAGGGAGTTGGCAGCCCCATGGAGGGAGCAACAGTGTCAAATTGCCTGACTTTCGGATGTTCCTGGAGACTGGATCACTAACCAAAGGATACATGGAGAGACCCATGATACTGGCCACATATGTGGCAGAGGAGGTCATGTTAGTCATCAGGGGTAGGAGAGGCCCTTGGACCTAAGGCTGTTAGATGCCTCAGTGTAGGACAATGCCACGGAGTGAAGATGAGAATATCTGGGTGGGGGAATACCCTCATAGAGGCAGGGGGAGGTGGGAGCGTATAAGGGTGTTCCAAATGGGAGATCTGGAAATGGGGATATATTTGAAATGTAAATAAAATATATTAAAAAAAAGAACATTCAACTCTTTACCTTAGTTTGTCCAAATTGATCTACTTTTAGTTGTAGGTGCCATATCAGCAATTCTCTGACCTTTATTCCCCACTGGTGTTATAAAATGCCTTGGTCAAAAGCAAAAAAAAAAAAAAAAATTATAGATAAGACTTAGACCATTATGTTTTGTTAAGAAAACAAATCTCTTTTCCTGTGTTAATAAGACTGTTTTCACAAACATGGAAATCACTTTGATAATATCTATTTAATTTGATACTATGTATTAATATCCATAGCTCAGTGTTTCAATATTTCATATATACATTACATTTGCTGTTTTCATAGCAAATGGATAACTACTAAATAATCTTCTAACAAAATGAATAATTTAATTGTGGTATATTGTCACATTGGAAGTAGACCATTCAAACGAATTAAACTAGCCACATAAAAGGTGAAAAATAGAAATCACAAACATCATAAACAAGAAAATCATGGATGAATTTTACATATAAATATATAATTAAGAGCAAACAAAATATTAGTTACATATATTCAGAAGATAAGAATGTTGAATATTTTTAAGTGTTTCTTAGCAATTTAAGATTCCTTTTTTAGATTTATCTATTTAGATCTATATTGTATTTTTAAATAGAGTTGTTTTCTGATATCAAATTTTTTGAGTTCTTTCTATAGTTTGGATATAAGTCTTTTATTGAATGTATAGTTGGTAAAAAAAAAAAAAAACAAAAAATTCCCATTCCTTCAGTTGCTGCTTTGTCCTGAAAACAGTGTTCTTTGCAATGCAGAAACTTCTCAGTTTCGTGAGATCATATTTATTAACTTCTGTTCTTAGTACCTGTCCAATGGTATTCCACTCAAGAGTTCTTTTCTTGTGCCAATGAGTGTTAAGACTATTCCCTTCTTTTCCTTCTATCAAGTTCAATGTATCTCATTTTATGTTGCTGCTCCATTTTTAGTTGTGCCTTGTGCAGGTTCAGAAGTATTGATCGATTTGCATTGTTCTATACGCAAACACCCAATTTGACCAACAACATTTGTTAAAGATGCTGTCTATTTTCCAGAATATATGTCTGCCTTCTTTACTATAAATTAGGTACTGCCAAGTGGATAGATTTGTATCTGGGTCTTAAATTGAATTCCATTGATCAGCATTTCTCTTTTTGTACCAATACCATGTTGTTTGTATTACTGTAGCTCTAGAGTACATTTTGAGGTCAGGGATGGTGATACTTTCAGGACTTCTTTTCTTTTTTTTTTTTAATTAGTATTGTTTTAGCTATTGTGTGTTTTTATGTTTGCATATGAAGTTGAGAATTGTCCTCTCAGGATTTGTGAAGAATTTTCTTGGTGATTGCATTGAATCTGTAGATCACTTTTTGTTCAATGTCTTCAATTTTTTCATACTAGTCTTTCACTTGTTAGCTTAAAATAACCACCATTGTGGTTTATTGAGGCCATTGTTTGAAAGATGTTGTTTCCTGATTTTATTCTCAGTATTTCTGTTATTTGTATATAGGGAGTCTGCTGATTTTGTGAATTCATTTTGTATCCTGATACTATTCTGGAAAGTGCTTATCAGCAGCAAGGGTTTCCCAGTAGAATTTTTAGGGTCATATATGTAGATAATCATCTTCAGATAAAGATATTTTGATTTTCTTTCCTTTCCAATTTATATCTCCTTGACCCTCTTCAGTCCTCTTATTGATCTATCCAAGATGGTAAGTACTGTATTGAGTAGGTGTGAATAAAGTGGTCTTTTCCTTAATTTAGTAGAATTGCTTTGAGTTTCTCTTCATTTAAGTTGATGATGACCATGGGCTTGGATAAACTATCAATATTATGTTGAGGTATGTTTCTTGTATCCTTAATTCCTCCAGGATTTTTATCAAGAAGGAGTGTTAATTTAATCAAGGGTTTTCCCAAATCTAATGAGACAATCAATTTTTTATAAGGTGAAATACATTTACAGTTTACATATTTTGAATCATCCCTGCATCTCTGGGATGAAGCCTACTTAATCATGTTGGATGATTTTTTTTTTTTTTGATGTGTTCTTGGATTCAGTTTGCAAGTAGTTTATGAGAATGTTTGCATCTATTTATAATGAAAATTGATCTGTAATTCTCTTTCTTTGTTGGGTCTTTTTATGTAATTTGTGTATCAGGTTAACTGTGGTCTCATAAAACAAATTGGGGGTCCTTCTGTTTCTGTTTTATTGAATAATTTGTTAACTCTTCTTTAAAAGCCTAGTTGAATTCTATTCTAAAATAATCTATTGCTATGCCTTTATTGGCTGGGAGACTTTAAAGACAACTTCTATTTCACTAGAAGTTATACACATGTTTAAGTTCCTTATTTGCTCTTTCTTGAAGCTTGGTAAGTAACTATCCAAGAAAATTAACCGCTTCTTTTAGATTTTCTATTTTTGTTGGAGCATAGGTTTTTAAAACATGTCCTTATGACTCTCTGGGTTTTTCACTGTCTGCTGTTTTGGCCCTTTCATCCCTAATTTGGTTAGTTTGGATTTTTCTTTATGGCTTTTAGTTAATTTGGCTAGGAGTTTGCCAATCTTATTGATTTTCTCAAAGAACTAGTTCTTTGTATCATTGATTCTTTATATGCCCTTGCTCATTTATTTTATTAGTGTCCATGAATCAACGAAGAATGATACCCCAGACTCAAATAGTATTAAAAAGTGCATTTATTGAACAAATTTCTCCATGCACAGGCCCAATTCCATCCATGGTATCCATGGTAGGACCATGACTGAATCTACAGATTTAGTTTTAAAGCCAAAATGAGGAACATTAGGGAGGGGTAGGTGATCTATGTCATGATTGTTGGGTTCTGTCTCTGAGGGTCTGTGTGGTTCTCTGATTCAGACTAACTATTCTTGCTTCATGCCAAAGAGGGGTAGCTCTTGACCTCTTTTCCACAAGTTTGGGTAGCTGTCCTTTCACAAGATGGGAAGGAGTACCTCTTAACATAAGCCTGTAGCTGTTCCAGTAACTGACTTGCCCAGTTCTGGGAAATAGAAACTCAGGGCTGGTTTCCTAAACAGCTAGTTTCCAGCCTGTCATGGACTCAGCCTGGATCAAGCCAATTAATTCCTTTCACGTTGTTTGTTTGATGTTTCTGTTTTACTTCAGCCCTGAGATTGATCATTTGTTCACCTTCTACTCCTTTTGGGTATGGTTTCTTTTTGTTATGCAGCTTTCAGTTTTACTGTTGTGTTATTAGTATAAGATCTTTCCATTACTTTATGTAGACACTTATTGCTATAAACTTGACTCTTAAAGCAGCCTTCACTGTTTTCCATACATTTCGTTGTGTTCTTTATTCATTTTCATTATATTCTAGAATGTCTTTAACTAATTCCTATCTTAGATGTTTTTCATTCAATACTGAGTTGCTTGATATCCATGAGTTTATAAGCTTTCTGTTATTTCTGTAGTTGTTGATATCCAGCTTTAATCCATGGTGGTTGGATAGGATGCAGGGATTTATTTCAATTTTCATGCATCTGTTCAGACTTGCATTTTGTATGAGTATCTGGTCAGTTTGTAGAAAGTTTATGAGGTGTTGAGAAGAAGGTATTTGTATGTATCGGTGTGTATGTATATATATGTGTGTGTGTGTGTATGTGTGTGTGTGTATGTGTGTGTGTGGACAAAATATGCAGTAAATATCTGTTAAGTCCATTTGGATCATGTTAGTTACCTCTAACATTTCTCTATTTAGTTTTGATCTGGATGACCTATTTGGCAAGAGCAAGAGTGTTACTGAAGTGTTACTAACGTTTTGTGAGGATGAGTATGTGATCTAAGCTGTAGTAGTGTTTCTTTCACAAACGTTGTTGTCCCTGTGTTTGATGCATAAATGCTACTAATTGCAATGTCCTCTTCTCAGATATTTCCTTAATGAATATGTAGTGCCCGTTCCTCTCTCTTCTTACTAGTTTTGATTTGAAGACTATTTGTCAGATATTAAAATAGTTACACCCACTTGCTTCTTAGGTTCATTTATTTAGAATATCATTTTCCATCCTTTTACACTGAGAGAATATCCTTGATATTAAAGTATTTTTCTTAGATATAGAAGAATAATAGACCCTAATTTTATCCATTATGTTTGTGCTATTTATTGAGGAATTGAGATCATTAATATTGAAAAGTATCAATGATTGTTGTTTCCTGTTAATATGTTTTTGTTGGTGGTGGTGATATTGGTGATGGTGATGTTGGTTTATATGTGTTTTGATTTTACTGGTGTGACATTTATTCTGTGTTCTCATGGATATAATTAACCTCTTTATATTGGCGTTTTCCTTTAGCACCTTTTGTAGGGCTCAATTTGTAGAAAGATATTGTTTAAGTTTGGTCTTACTATGGAATATCTTATTTTTTACCTCTATAGTTATTGAAAATTTTGCTGGGCTGGCATCTGCAGTCTCATAGAGTGTGTACCACTTCTGTCCAGGCACTTATGGATTTTAGAGCCCCCACTGATAAATCAGGTGTAGTTATAATAGGTCTACCTTTATATGTTACTTCATCTTGAAGCTTTTAATATATTTTCTTTGTTCTATAATTCAATGTTTTTGTTATTACATGCTGAGGTGACTTTCTTTTCTGGTTCTATCTACTTGCTATTCTATATGCTCCTTTTAACTTCATAGACATCTCCTTCTTAAGGTTAGGGAAATTTTCTTATAATATTTGGTTCTAGTTTAAATATTTCTGTGTCTATAGCCTGGATTTCTTTTCCTTTATTTATTCCCATAGATTTATTATTCCTTAGATTTGTTCTTTTCATAGTGCGCCATATTTCCTGAATGTCTTGTGACCCTTTTTTTTTTTAGATTTAATATTTTCTTTGACTTGATTGTGAACCTAAGAGACAAGGCTTATGAACAGAATACAAGAGATGGAAGAGGAATCTCAGATATTGAAGACAAGATAGATTAAATGGATATACACTGTATAACCTCTGCATGGGACTTGATTTGCTTTATTGTCCTCCTTCAACAATGAGCCACTGCTTCTCTTCCATGCAAAATGTTATGTTTGGTATACAAATTGTCCTTCAGAGGCTCCTGTGTTGAAGGCTTGGTCCCCAAGTGGTGGAACAATTAACAAGATGATGCAACCTTAAGGCACTGTCACTGTCAGCTTCTTCAATTAGTATGCTGATGAATTCATAGATCAAAGGGCTATTTGAAGGTAGTCCAGTCAAAGCTAGGGGATCACTGGAGTATGCTTTTGAAGTATATTTCTTGTCTTCAGAGCCTTTTGTTCTCCCTTTCTCACCTCCTTTGAGATGACTAGCTTTCCTTTTGCTATAACTTTCTGCCATGATGTTCTGCTTTTCACAATCCACAGACCCAGAACAATGGAATCAAATGACCATGAACTGAAACCTCTGTCACAGCCAATATATATCATTTCTTTTTCTTAGATATTTGCACATAGTCACAAATATGACTAACACAGCACTGTAATGAAAAAAATATTAGAAAAGTTTTCAATCATATTACTTTTGTGCCAAGACTCTATTAGTTATTGCAATAATGAATAATGAATTTAAATAATTTACTGTTTTAAATCATGGGTCAAATATTTTTATAAAAATCAAAGTCATTTACAGATGATCTTAATGTAAATATTTTGATGTTCACAGATCTGCTTTGCATAAAGTAGAGCCCACACTCAGTCTTTTAACTATTTTATGCTCACTGTTTTTCAGATGAGTAAGGTCCAGGAAAATATGCAATGTTTTGTATTGCAAAGAGATGATCATCTCCATGAGCTCCTCTTCATTCAGAGATTGTTCCTCGTGTTGAATTCACTACCTCAGTGATGTCCAGAGTAGCTCTTTCAGATTCAACCTTGCACAGTCATATGCAGAATAAAATAACAAATACATCTACACCAGGTAGAACCATATTGAAAAAGATCTAGTCAAACAAACAGTATTTTGAGTTTGGCCTTTAAAGTGCCATTTAATATGTCATTTCTATGAGACTGCGTTACTTACATAATAAGTGCTAAAATTTGCTTTGGGTCCCATTTATTGTGAAGAAAAAGAGAAATAATCAGGTATTAAGGAAGGAGTAAGGAAATTACATTTATTAGTTAAGATTGCAACATTTTTGTTAGACAGGTTTCTATGGGTAGCCCTGCCTGTTCTGCATACTGCAACAATTTTTGTCTATAAAGTGAAAGTATGAATATTTATCTTTATGAAAACTGAACATTGGCTTAGAAAACATATAACAATGTTAATTTACTTCTAAGATTGTTTTTAGATATTTAGTAGACATTATCAGGTCTATTGATAAGACAGGAGGAGCCAAAATATTTAACTAAATCAGAATTTTACTGTGAAAGGTTTATGTCAACTCAGTTCCCAAACATTGCTATATTGGACTTTGTGCCTTGATGTCAAATATACTGTGTTTTTCTAGAATCAATGATAAGATCTAAGTGCATCTTAAACTGCTATTGTGTCTACCTTGATAAGCATTTTACGAGTTGTTTCTGTACTAGTCATTCACATATTCAGTAATGTAAGAATTATTCACCTCCAAGTGATGATGGTATCTTGACCCTTTAAATTTCTATCGTTTCCCTAGTTGTAGGTAATATTCCACATTAATGTCCTTTCAGGTTTAATTTCTGACAAAACACCTTAACAAAAAATATCTTCTGGAAGAAAGGTTTTATTTAGCTCATAACTATTTAAAATAGTCCATCACTGTAGAAAAGTCACTGCATCAGCTCCTGCTCCCTGCCCTGCTTGAGTTCCAGTCCTGACTTCCCTTGGTGATGAATAACAATGTGGAAGTGTAAGCTCAATAAACCCTTTCCTCTCCCACCCCCACCCCCCCAAAAAAGAAAAGTCAAGTCAGAAACTTGAAGCAGCTGATGAGAAAATGAATGAATTCACACTTGTCTCTTGACTTAGTTACATTTCTACTACTATAAAAGGACACCATGACCAAGGTAATTTTTAAAAGAAAGATTTACTGACAGCTTAAAATTTAGAGGACTAGAATCAATGACCATCATGACAGAGACCAAGAAAGCCACAGGCAGAGAAAGATAACTAGGAATGGGTAGGCTTTAGAAACATTGAAACCTGTCCTCAGTGGCATACTGCCAAGTAGGCCATATCTTGTAATACTTCCAAACAGTTTCAGGAAACTGGAACTAATTTTTCAAACCTATCCTATCCCTTAACAAACATCTGGCATTTCCAGTATGTAGGCGTCTCAATTACAGCCAAGATTTCATTCTCAAAGTTTAAAGGGTTGTCTTCTTAGGGACTTTTGGCAGAAACCCCACCCCTGCCACATACTACCTTTTTTTGACTTCTCACCATGACTCCCTTAATCTTGTAAATTTTTACGGTTTAAACCCAGTACTATTGAAAAATGCCTATATTTCCAAATTCTGATGCCAGCTCATGCTGTAGGATTACCCATATTGAACCATCACTGTACCCGAATATTTGAGTTGACATTAAGGAAACACTTTCCAGTTGACCCAGGAAGCACGGGAGGTTTTTCCACAATGATGATGCTCCACTGCTTCTTCAGCACTGCTGTAAATGCTACTCTGCATATTATTATCATTTTTTGGCAAATCAAACATTATATTAGATTCAACCTTATTGAAGTTTCCAAAACACAGGCAGAACCAGATTCTTAGGCAAAATATCATACACACACACATACACACACACACACAATGACAATAACAACAATAACAATAAAACAAAACAAACAAAATAACCCCCAAAACGTCTATCCTAGTTCCCGATAAAATGTTCTCTGTGAAACTTCATGAACCAGACCGCTACTTTCTTCATTTCTGTCAGCATTCTTATCACCAAGTCACCACTAGAATGGCCTATTACATACAAAGTACTAAGTTCTTCCACATTTCTCCCAAAAGAACTCTAAAGGGTTAAAAGACACACAATCAGGTTTGTGAGAACAAATGTCTGTCCTAGTTTTATTTGTGTTGGCATGAAGAAAGGGTTCATTTTAGTTCTTCATTCCATGATAAAGTACATCAGTGTGAGGAAGTCAAGGCAGAAACTTCAAGCAGCTATTCATATCCACCATTAAGAGAAGAGAAAAAATAAATGCCTATATGCCTATGTGCAACATCCTCTCTTTACTTATGTGGACCACAATCTAAGTGCACTGAATACTGTTCCCTACAATGGATGAGAAATTGATGCCTACAGTTATCATAATTAAGATGGTCTGCTACAGTCTGCCTGGTCTAGACAATCCATCAGGATTTTTTTCTAGAATATATCAAGCTAACAATTAAGACTTTACAAGGCATAGTACAAATAAGAAAATTTCTAAATGAAATGGTAATACCTAAGAAAGAATATTTAGAAATAAGTTGTGTGAACTAATTAATAGACAGAAACAAATAAACAAAGAAAAAGAAACAAAAATATTCCAATTATCATTAGGTGTAAATATTCTGTATTTGTTGCTTTACACCTTTGGCAAGAATATATTCTCTGTAATTCCAGTAAACATGATTTCATGATTTCTTATTAAATTCAGCTTCATTTTGAACCACTTCTAATTTGTTCCACAAGTAGACATTTACCTAAGGAAAGACAATCACACAAACTTCACCTTAGTAACCGGACTAGAAATGGTCATATTCCTCATGTTAGGCTACTCTGATGCAAGGAGGCTCAATTCTAAGATTTGGCTTTTGAAGGTTCTTTCCATTGAACTAAGTGCTGTGATCGTGGAAGGCACAAACTACCAAGGATCATAAGTTTGGATATGCAGTTTGTCCCACCTACCATTAAACAAGAAAAGAATGTTACAAAATGGCAAATTGAGCCAATCCCTACCCAAAGTCAAATCTAGGCCAGTATAAAAGAGGTTCTTCCTTCCTTTTTTTCTTCCTTCCTTTTTATCTTTCTTTCTTCTTTTTTCCTCCTTCCCTTCTTTCCTTTCTTTTTTCTTTTTTTCCCTTTCTTTTTACTTTCTTTTCTCCCTTCTTCTTTCTCCACCCATATCTCTTCTCCTTCCCTTACCCCTCCTTTTCCCCTCCTTCACTTCTTCCTTCTCCTCTACTTTCTCTTCTTCTTCTTCTGTTTATTCTTATGAGATATAAGTTTTATTGTATTTAATTTTCAACAGAAATAACTATAAACTATATAAAAACAAAATGAAATCCTACCTGGCATAGCACTAGTAATTTGCTAAAGTGATTTACTCTAAAGACCAAAATGACAGATTTCTTGAGAGAAAAGTGAGCCATGATTCAAAAGTAAATAAATTCATTAAACTAGAGTGTTTGTACAGCAGGAAATGTGGAATTATGAAGTATTATACAAAGATAATAGTACAAATATGGGTCCAATAGAAATGTTATATTAATTATTAAAGAGCTTGTGTGTACCAATGAGCTTTAGCCAGCTCCAAAGGGCAAGAATGTTCTATGATCTCACCACTGTCTTTCAACCATTTATTCTTGAGATATATGTGGATGCCACTATAAATTTTATGTAGTACATAATACATGCTGGTGGTAAAGGACACTCATTAGTGGAATGCCTGCAGGTTGGGAAGGCAATCTACTTTGAATTGTCATCCATGCTGTGATTGGCTTTGTTTTAGTGTGATGCAGCTGCCATTAATCTCCAAGGCTTCTGTAAATATCTCCTCACTTTGCTCCTGTAACAATCCCAGTAAACTTAGTTTACAAATCTCAACTTGATGGAATTAACTATTATGTCTTTGCTGGCCTGTCAGGGAAAATAAATATGAGTTCACAGCCTGCTTGGCCAAGCCACACAACAAAAGTAAATGATCAATTTTGAATAGAGAAAAAGACATGAAGTTGTCATCAAATTTGTTAGACTTATCAAGCAAAGTATAAGTGTTTAATCCATTCAACAAAGCAAATGGAAGCCACATAGAGAAAATAGAGATGATAAAAGGAACCATTCATGAGCAAAGGAAAAATGAAAATTGAAAGATGAAGAGATTTGAGAAATAGATCTGAAACAAGCCAGAACTTTGAAGCTAAGGCTATAGAAAGAGTTGTGCCAGCCATTGTGAGGGAAATATATGTTACCAACTAAAAGCACTGCACAACTTTAACTGCAGAAAGATGCTAAATTGTGCTGGAGAATGACTTAGTTGCTCAGACTGAGTTCTGTTCTCCAGAGTATGGTTTCAAGAACTCATAGCCTCCTCTAACTGCATTTTCATGGATTCCAATCATACTGATTTCAGAACACATCTGCACTCACATGTACATACCTAGAACGCCCCCACACACACACTTAAAAATTCTTTACAAACAAACAAAAAAGTAGATGCACTATAGAGTTGTTTGACAGTTAATTATATTAATATTCTATATTTTGAATTATTTAAGTGAGTTAAAACAGTCATTTTCACACCTACAAAGATAAACTATTTTTAAAGGCCCACCAGGAAAAATGATTACTCAAAATAAAAAGGAAAAAAAAGAGAATTCTAATAATAAAGAAGTGTTCTTGAAGTTTAGGAGTGATGAGGGCCGTGGACAGGTTGGAAGGGGTGAAAATTTTATAAATGCAGTACTCACATATGAAAGTTTTAATAAATAATAAAATAAAATTAATTGTAATTCCATAGAATGTGTGTGCCTTTACAAATAAAAATAGAGACAATTCCATTTAAAACAAATAATTCACACATTAAAAACCAAGATTAAAGTCTTTAAAATTATGCTAGCAGGACTATCAACCTCTAATGTAGGGTTATGGGTCCCACTTCCACTCTGCCAGAGGGCACGACAGCTCAGGGAGGTGGGACCTGGGAGTTGACCTACACTACACTGATGATGGGTGGGTATCGAGCTATAGGGAAGCCCTGGGACACCACTCTAGGGGTGGGAAAGCACAGTCTAAGATGTAGGACAGCCGGACCTGATTCAGGGTTCCCCGGGCCTGCAAGGAGATGGGGTCATCTGGTTCTCAGGCTTTTGGACATCCAGATACCTCATGGAAGCAGTGTAATTGCTGAGAACGGAGTGGGGGCCTGTCGGATGGATCTAGCCCAGGGCCAGGGGTCGGTGGGGGAAAGAGGAGTTCTGGCTGGTCCCACAGTGAAAGTCCTTGGCTTGATGGCAGCAGGCTTGGGCTTTGTGGCAGTCATGGCTGGAATAGCAAAGAGGTCTTCTATAGGAAAGTAGACAACAGCTCTATAGGCAAAGGCCATTCCCAAGGTTCCCCATGGCAGATCCAGATGAAAAGAGATAGTCCATGGTTTTACAGCATTTATTATCATGGCAGACAGTGGAAGTGTAAAACCATTCCTCACTTCTCAGAGTGGGCATGAGATTAAATACATTTTGCAAGGAGAAATATCTGGAAAGGAAATCATATGGGCTAAGCCCTCCAGGCCTTTAAAATGGAGATCTGTCTCGAGCATATATGACCAAAGGCCACATCCTCTACATAAGGGATTGGGGCATTACCCATATGTGACTGATGGCCATAAATCTATGGGGGACTGTGGCTTTGTGACAGGGGTCTGGTGCTCAGGAACAGGCAAAGTAGCTACTGTCCCTTAAGGGTTTCTGGAGCTTCGAGCATTAGCTCACACTACCATTCACAGTCCCATAATCCAGAATATAAAAGAGGCCTTTAATAAATATAAGCTTGGTCATGTTACTTAATACAAAGCCATGAGAGGACCAAGGTGCCCACTTTCCTCCCCTTACTCCTAAACACATGAGAAGAGCGACTAGCTAAAATTTTGTTGGTAATGTTCTTATCAGAGAAAATGCCTAACTTAGGTAATGTGGCTGAGAGATTCAAGATTTCACAAGTCACATTGCTGGAGAGGAGGGAAACACAAAAGGCAATGATTTCACACCAGATAGCCTCATAAAGGATCAAGAGAGAGATTTAGGTGTATCCTGAAAGCCATATGCAGCTTGTATTGCTGAGTATAGAGACTGTGCATAGGGAAAGAGAAAAGTGGGGTGGGTTTCTACTAGAGAAAACAAAAAAATGTTAGGCAGCTCAGTGAAGTGTGACAAGGGTGTCTGTGTTCATCAGCCAGGGATTCTGAAAAAGTAATGTACAGATCCAAGGTAACAAAGAGGTAAAGGGAAAAAAAGCTAGACTCTTATATATTGTCACTATCTCAGACCAGTCTTCTCCAACAGTGACCATCTATCTAAGGATGCAGTCAGAACTGGCTGGTTCAAATGTTTTTATGAAATTAAAAACACTCCTTACATCTTATTTTTTTTATGTTTCTATGTCATTTGGGTATTTATTTGTTTGAGAAAGTGTCTCCTGTAGCCCAGTTTGGCCTTGAACTCACCATATTGTTGAGGATGCCTTTGAACTTCTGATCCTCTGGCTTCCATTTCCCAAAGGCTTGGGTTATAGGCATGCAGCAGCATTTCTTAAATATCAGCTATGTTAAATTAAAATTTTAATTTCCTTTTTAGTATTTTGCTTGCTTTTGTTTCTGATCCTATTTTCATTTGGTAAGGAATAATGTGCAAACTGCCAATGAGTGCTAAGGTAAGTTCTCAACTTTTCTTGTGGTAATGTAGGCTATAAACTAAGCAAGACTCCAGAGTTAGATGAAAATGTAGGCTGTTGAAACATCTTATCTGATGCTCTGGGAGCTTTGAGGCACAATTTATTTTGAAGAAAAGTATATTCTTTTAGAAAGAACCATTTAGTCAGTATAATCACATTGTATACCATGAATAGTTTCAGATCAGCCTTGAATTCTGATTCTAAGTTTCTCTGTGTCCTGGAATACCCTCATTTTATCATAGTTATATTTGAAACACAATTAGATGGGCAATTTGAGCAATAAATAACACAAATTTAGAGAACCAGTTGAACAATGATAAAATCCTTTGTATATCTAAAAGTATATAACTCTAACTAAATATAGCTCCCTCTTGGGAGGAACATAGCTGGCATAGATTAAGTAAGTCCACCAAGCCTGGTTCAGTGCCGACATTTTCATCCTCAGAATAGAATTGCAAAACAGTTACTATGAACCTCTGTTTTAGAGATCAGAAAATAAAAGATATAAAAAGTTAAATAGCTACTAAGTGGTGGATTTGTAATTCAAATCTAGAAAATCTATTGTTATCTGGGTAGAACCACTTTGCAGTTTTCATCCCAATGCTACACATCAAATCCACTTCTTGATGCCTTCATCAACTATTCTGGCCCATACCAATCTTTTTTATCTGAAATTCTACAAGCATATGGTTTATGCAGTTCAATTCACTGGAGTATGTATTTTTCTCCCATGGTCTACTTGTCTCATCTCATCCACATTCATGAAGGCTGGCTGAAGGCCCACAGACACTAGACTAGGTAGCAGTGATTGCTTGTCATTCAAAAATTCACATTGTTGCTGACTCTTATCTGTGGAACACTTGCATGAGAATTACCCAACAATCTACATTTTGAGCAGGATGATGTTGTTGCATCTAATCTAAGAAGCACCAGTATAAACAGTCGAGGCCATCTCCTCAATCTAGATGGAAACTCTTTATGAAGCAGAAAATGTGTTACCATTTTCATCTGTACTGTGTAAAAGTACCAGTAGACATAAGGAACCTCTTAACTATTGCTCAAAAAATTACCTGACATTTTTCTCAAGGTTTCAGCAATGGAAAATTCAGCCTTTATTAATGCCTCTATTTTTAAGCTGTATTCATTCTTGTCAATAGTAAGGTGATTTATACCTCATACTTCAGTTATATAAAATACAAATCTATGATCAGTCTTGGCCTTGGGAAGAAAACAAAAGCTTCATGAAGAAAGAATTCATGCTGACTATCCAGAAACGATAAATGATCACAGTAACATGAAAGCATCTTCCAGGTACCAAAAATCAGGATGATCAAATGATAGGTATGAGAGACAATATACACAACAAAGAGCTATAGGAAACCTGTCAGTAATTATAGGTAAACTATATGCCATATTTTTTAGGAGCCCAGGCTTATGTCAATCCTGGATTTAGAAAGGCCATGATTTTGAAACAGAGAGAACCCCAAGCTGTCAAAGGTATCATGCCTGTGTTTGCTCCTCAGTGTAGATTTTGCATGTTTTTCACTATAACAGATCCAAATATTAACCTAACTCCTTGTACAGCTGGAAGTACAGAATGAAATACAGAAATGTCTTCAACAAATGGTGCTGGTCTAACTGAATATCTGCATGTAGAAAAATGTAAAAAAATCCTCATTTTTCACCCTCACAAAACTCAAGTCCAAGATCAAAGACCTTATCATAAAACCAGATATGCTAAACCTTATAGAAGAGAAAATGGGGGATAGCCCTGGATGTATTGGCAGAGCAGACAACTCCCTTGACAGAATATCCATTGTGCAGGCACTACAATGGACAATTAATAAATGGAACCTCATGAAACTGAAAAGTTTCTGTAGGGAAAAGATACTGTCAATAGGACAAAAATCAACCTACAGAATGGGAAAGATTATTACCAACTCCACATCTGACAGAGGGTTGATATCTAAAATATATGAACTAGACATGACAAACCAAATAATACAATTAAAAAATGTGGTGCAAAGCTAAACGGAATTCACAACAGAGGAATCACTGGTGGCTGAGAAATACTTAAAGAAACATTCACCATCTTTAGCTATCATGCAAATGGAAATCAAAACTCTTTTGAAAATTCTTCTCACACCTGTCAGAATGGCTAAGATAAATAACATGTGTGACAGCTCATGATGCCATTGCTACTGGGAGCTCAAACTTTTACAGCTACAATGAAAATCAATGTGGCAATTCTTCAGAGAATAGATCTAACTCAAGACCCAGCTATACCACTCCTGGGCATATACCTAGAGGATATTCCATCCTACCACAAAGACACCTGTTCAACTATGTTTATAGCATAATTCATAATAGTCAGAAACTGGAAACAACCTAGATGTATCCAACTGAAGAATAGATAAAGAAAACATAGTGCATTCACACAGTAGAGTATTACTCAGCTGTTAAAAAAAAAAATGGCACTATGAAATTCAGTAAATGGTTGAATATAGGAAAAAAAAATCTTCCTGAGGGAGGTAACCCAGACACAGAAAAATAAATATGGTATGTATTGATTTAAAAGTAGATATTAGCTGTTGAATAAAGAATAATCATGCTATAATTCATAACCCGGAGAGAGGGGGACTCAAGGGGACATGCACGAATCTCCTTGAGAATTAGAAATAGAATAGATTTTGAAGGTGAACTTGAGGACATGTGGGGATGGGAACAGGAGCAGGCACTTGTGGAGACAGAAGGAGAGAGAGAGTACTGTGAGGGATAACTGGAAACTGGAGGAATTTGTGGAATGATGTGGAAACCCGATGCAACAAAATCTCCTTGCAAGTGTGACTCTAGCAATGACCCCTTTCTAATGGAGCATCCAGAGCCTAAAGCAGCCAATCTTCTGTAAGCAGGCAAGACTTCCAATGGTAAAACTGGGACATCAAACCAACCACAAATCCTTGGACCTACAATTTGTCTTGCCTGGATATGCTGGAGAAATGGTGGTGCAGAACTTGTGTGAAGGGCCAACCAATGACAGGTCCAGCTCGAAGCCCATGTTATGAAAGGAAATCCAAGCCTGACACACACACAGGACTCAAAGCCTGGGTAGCCCAGAGACCTAGGATAGACCCAAACAAGTCTGGCAAATAAAACAAAACCCAAAGAAATGATATTTTGTTTTATTCATAGATCAGTGCCTAGCCCAATTGTCCTCAGAAAGGCTTCATCCAGCAACTCATGGGAGCAATTACAGAGGCCCTCAAATGAATACAAGATAGAACTCAGAAAAACCCACATAGAAGGAAGAGGAAGAATTTAAGGAGCAAGAGGGGTCAAGTATACCATGAGAATACAGTCTACAGAATAAACTGAGCAGGGCCCATTGGGGTTCACACAGACTGAAGCAACATTCCGACTGGACCTTTTATGGGTCTGACCAAGTTCTTCTCATTTATGTTATGATTGTCAACTTGGTGTTCTTGTGGGACTCCTAACAGTAGGATTGGTGGGATCTCTGACTTGTGCCTGCTCTTGACACCTTTTTTTCTCCTACTGGGTTGCCTTGTTCAGCCTTGATATGAGAGTTTGATCCTAGTCTTATACATATTATACATGTTCAGTTGATATCTCTAAGAGATCTTTTTTTTTTTTTCTAAAGAAAAATAAGAGGAGTGGATATGGAGAAGAGTGACAGTTGGGACAGGGACTGGGAACAGTGTGGTCAGGATATAATGTAGGAGAGAAGAATAAATTTGAGAAGGGGGGATAGAAAGAGAGAAAGACAGACAAAGAGACAGAGAGAAGAACACAGAGTGAGGGTGGGGAGCAGAAAGAGCAAAAAAGCATGAGAGATTTCTATTTTCTATGTAGGCATTAAGTAAGCAGAATTAAATATGTTTAAACATAATCAGATACAAACAATAACAAAAGTCTGCATTCTAATAAAACTACTTGTTGGAATCTAATGCACTTGTGTTTTCCTAGGACCTAACTGATCAGACAGAAGGCAAGGAGTTAGCTCCTATTGCATTTATCCTTCTGACTTCACCAAAGATAGGGAAAGCAGAAAATGAAACTCTAAATCCTAGGATTGGATCCCAGAAATATAAAATGTTTCCAACTCCCTGGGGTGGCACCTTGACCACCTCTCTTGTATTAAGAGAGCATTACTGCTGAAAAAAAAAAAAAAAAACCCACAGAGTGTTTGCATAGGACTTTCTGGGGAAATGGAAAACCAAGCAAACAAAAACAAGGCTTCTGAGGGAGATTTTAGCTTCTCACATTTCAAGCTACAGTAAACATTAAGCACATCAAACTCCTGCCGAAATGAGCAAATAATTCCAAATTTGAGTCCTCTTTGACTTGATTTCTTTTGCTTCCTGTATTAGCTGTCAACTGAACATCATGTGGCATGCTGTAAAGCTACCAAAAAGGACTGAAGAGAGAAAGCATGAATGGAGACCAACAGAATTGGGCATTAGCAGATCATGATTTTAAAACAGTTGTGAGGAACAAGCTAATGGCTTTAATGGAACAGATGAGAGATATAAACAGAGAAACACATCTCTCAACGATGTTAAAAATGCTAAAGCCTTCAGGTGGAAATAGGTCACTCCTTTAGAGGTCTGTGTGTACTCAGATTGCAGGTGATTTTTCTCTTCAGACAAAGACCACCTGTTTTGCCTACATGAGTCAGATCCAGATGGCTCACATATTTTCCCACAAACTCCTGTGACATCTGTGTTCACCTGCTAACAGTGACAAAAATGGACACATTACACTATAGCTTAGAATAAATCTTATTTAGTAAAACTGAAGCATTTGATTTAGGGTAGCTAAGCTAATGTGGTAGCCTGGAAGTCTTTTGCTCATGAAATTTCAGAAAACGATTTTGTTTCAATCTCTGTTTCATACTCTTTGCTAAGCCCTGTTATGAGTTAATCTACTCAATATGTCAGCCTTCAGATAATACAGTCTCTGGTAGAAAATAAGGAATTCACTGTCTCTCATTTCTAAAATCAACAAACATGTGGTCACTTCTGTACAGTAACTCATAGAGAGAGGTGTAGTGAAAAAAAGTGAAAGGACTGGGCCCTATTATTGCATGAAAACAAACTGTTTAAAATATCCTGTAGTGAGCATCAACTATGCAGTGATAAGACACTAACACTTGGCCTGTGGTCAAGTAGTCCTACTACACAGATAACAATGTCCAAGGGAATTAGAAGACAGCGCAAAAGCAGAACTCTCATAAGCAAACCTTCTTAGACTGAATCCAATATTTAGCTCTCAGTAATTAAATCAAAAAATTCTCAAGGAAAGCTACCAGCAGATGATAATTTCTTCTGAGTAGAGTTAGGAATTTCTTAGGTTCCTGCCAGTTGTTGGTTTGTTGGGCCACATGTCATCCTCAGTAGCAAACATGTTGCTCCACCACCCAAAATAAGGATTTTTACACTATGCCAACTATGTGGTCTTCCACATATTAAACAAATTGCTGTAAGTTTTGTTCAATACAATTTTGTATATGCTGCATTTTGTTATAATTCCTTCTCTAATTGGTACTGATAACATTTACTAAGTGAACCCTATAATTCTGGCACTCTTCTTAGCTTTTAAATATATTCTCATTCAACTTTTGTAATGAATTTATGAGATAAAAATTTAGAGATGAGGAAAATGGAGTACAGATAAATTAAGTAATTTGCACATATCATAAAATAAATAGATGTTTCAGAACTGCCTAGCTTTAAAAGAACATTTAAATTATTAGCAGATAGCATATGTTTGTGCTAAAGTTACATAATATACCATGTACAAATTCAGGATACATTTATCAAGAATGGTATAGAGTCCAAACTTACCTGCCTGCAAGCTAACAAGACTATCTGCTTCACTTTCCGAGATGCTATTAGAATCAAAGAAACCAATAATATATTGTTTACAAAAGGGCTAATATCCAAAGTTTCCATCATTTTACACTGGTTCTTAGATTCCCAAATATGAATTATGTGAAAAGTGCCAGAGAGCACTGCGAATGTCTGCTGCACTGTAGCTCGTAGACTCTAGGCTTAGGAAACCCTATTTTACCGTGGCTAAAAGGAAACTCATCTATACATTGCTGCATGGCAGTACTGCATAGCCAACCCCCAACTCCCACATCAAACAAAACAAACAAACAAACAAAAAGGATTCCAGAAAAGTGGAAGACACCATGTAATTTATAAGAAGGAAAAAATGAAAAATATCCATGATAAATTTTCTCTCAACTTCTAGTCATAAATCATGAAGCTATTCCTTTTTTTTTTTTTTTTTTTGTGAAAAGTTTGTCATCTGTTTAGAAAGAAATTTCATGTTGAAAACACTGCTCTCTACCCTGCACCTCCTCTTTGTGTCCTGCCATGTTTAACAAGCCCTCAAATTACTGGAAGTTTAGCACAGCTGCAAGATAAACACGGCATTTCCTCTTTAAGTCTGGTGAAAGACTTTCAGTTCTCCCTCAGTCTTTGGCCACTATACCAACTGTCTAAACCTTACGGTCAAATGATCTGTACTTTAAGTTTGTTTGTAATTTAAAGTGCTTATAATAGCTACAGCTTTTATAAGCTATGAACGAGAAGGTATTACTCTATGGGTGGAATTGTAATTACTATATCTAAAATGTTAGCATTATAATATGAAATTAATACATTTATGATGAATATTGTATTTTTTTCAAATTCAATTTTTCCATTAAGATTTTATTTGGTGTTTACATGTATATATATGTATACGTACATGCACATGTGTATAATTACATGAAAACTATGGTGCATATGAGTAAGTCACAGGAGTTGGTTCTTTTCTTCTCCCACATGGCTCTTGATCACCAGTCTTGGTGGCCATTACCCACCAAGGCATCTCACTGGGCTCCAAACAAAATTTACAAACAAAATGCAAAAATTATAAAATATTTCAATATAGTTTAGGTATATATTATGTCATCTAAAATTACATTTGACACGAGGCTGTTGTTGAAGACAGTACACTCTACTCAACGGCATTTGTGAAGAAGTGAACTGTTGGATCTTTAAGGAAAATGAACATCATTTTCTTTTTGTCATTTGCGTCTCTGCCTGGATGTGTGCAAAAAGAAAATAATTGGATTAAAAAAATGGAAAAGTCATAGCTGCTTATTCTAGAAACAACTTTAAATGTTTAAGTGACCCTAATTTTGTTGCTTTTGTACCCACTGTGCTGCTGGTACTTTTATGTTAATTTGAAACAGGCTATCTTCATCTAAGAGATGGGAAACTTGATTGAGAAAATGCTTCCTTAAGGACCAGTTGATTTTTTTTTATTAGTGATTGTGAGGGGAGGGCCAAACACATTTTGAGTGGTATCACCCTGAGGTAAAAATGGTCCTTGGTTCTGGAACAAGTAAGGATAAGAAAATCATGAGGAGGAAGCCAGTAATCAGTGCCTCCCCATGGCCTCTGCACCACATCCTGCCTCCAGGTTCATGCATGATTGAAATGTTTGGACTGATTTTTCCACAATGAAAATGATGTGAAAGTTGGATAAAGTATACACCATTTCTTCCCCAAGTTGTTTTGGGGATGGTGTTTCAACAGAGCAATAGAAAACCCTAAGATATTCACTAAACATTAAATAATGCAAATTATTTATTGTCAATAAATTGTATCTGAACAGTTTATGTATTCTCCCTATTAAACGGAATGTAGCCCCATGGTCATTCATTGGGGTAAGATACGTGAATACAGCAATACAAAAAAAATATCACAAACATATAACTTTTTAATGACGGTTGAGTGTCAGAGAGTTATGCTCATACTCAGAAATAATGTTGACCAAAAAGGCTTATGATAATAGTTGAGCAGTGCAAAGGCCATTAATTACTACATTAAAAAAAAAAAAAAACCTGTAAGAATTTTTAAACTGTAAGAATTTAGTTACAACAATTTATATATATAGCATAGGATAACATGCAATCCCATTCTTATTTAGAACCCCAGTGGAGCAATAGAGACACCAACCCATAAAACTTTCAATCCAAAATTTATGCTCTCTACAGGAAATGCAGGCATGGGGGAAAGGAGCTGAAACTGAGAGAATGGGCAACCAATAACTGGCCCCACTTAAGACCCAGCCCATGGGCAAACATCAATTCCTAACACTATTAATGATACTCTGTTATGCTTGCAAACAGGGGCATGTTGTCCTAAGAGAGACTCCACCCAGCAACTGACTCAGACAGATACAGACACCCATAGCCAAACAGTGGATGGAGCTTGAGGACTCTTATGGAAGAATAGGAGGAAGGGTTACAGCACCTGAAGGGGATAGGAACTCCACAGGAAGACCAACAGAGTCAACTAACCTGGACCCTTGGGGCTCTCAGAGTCTGAACCACCAACCAAAGAACATACTTGGGCTGGACCTCCCCACTCATAAGTAGTAGATGTGCAGTTTGACCTTCATGTGGGTTCTGAAGAACTGGAGCAGGTGGTATCCCAAAGCTGTTGCCTGTCTGTGGGACATGTTCCGCTAGCTGAGCTATCTTCAATGGCCTCAAGGGGAGAAGGAGCACCTAGCTTTGCAGGAACCTAAAGTTCCAGGGTCTGGGGGATACCCACAGGGGCCCCCAGTCCTTTCAAAGGAGAAATGGAGGGAAAAGTGGCAGAAAGATTGTGGGAGAGGGTCACTAGGAAGGGGCAGGGAGCAGAATGTAAAGTGAATAAGTAAAAAAAAATAATAAACTTAAAAAACAAACAAAAACAAAACAAATAAAAAAGAAACATAAATATTCTTTATTTCATTAATAAAATTTAAAATTTCGCTTACAATAATTGGAAATTTTATCTGGATCCCGGAGATGGGTAAGAGTTCAATGAAAACATTCTCAGTTATATAATCTTAGTTGAACATGCTATTGTTCACCACCATATTTTTGAAGAATACCTCATAGTCTGTCTTCAGAAACATTCAGACCTTGGTGTGCACTACCAGGTATATGTTTCACTTCTAACTACTAATGGGAAACAAAATGATAGTAAACTATGATGGTAAATTGTATACATCATTAGGACATGAAGAAATAGAAAAATAAAAGGAAACATATAAAACTTACATGAAACCTCACTACTATAAAACAACTAATGTGTAGTCCTTTATCCTACTAGTATATTTAAATTATTATCTTTCCCTTTGCACAAGTTGATTGGGATAATACTTTATATAAAATGTATGCATTCAATGTTAGAACTTCTCTCTCTCTCTCTCTCTCTCTCTCTCTCTCTCTCTCTCTCTGTGTGTGTGTGTGTGTGTGTGTGTGTGAGAGAGAGAGAGAGAGAGAGAGAGAGAGAGAGAGAGAGAGAGAGAGAGACTGTGTGAAGTCTCATAGTGACCATATAAGATTGTTCCCTGTAACTGGAATAAGCAAATTGTGACCTGGAGACAAGACCTAGGTGCGTGCATACTGGGAACCAAGCTCTGGTTCTCTGAAAGAACAGGAATCCCTCTGAACTGCTGACCCATCTATACATATTCACTTTACTCTTTTGAGTAAACATTACTTCTGTGGTCATATAATGCAAAATCATGTGGATCACATTATTTACTTGGAAATATTGTATTGAATTTTTCACTATTGGTTCTTCTCTGTACAACTAATTTTTTTTCTAGTTAATTGCATTTCTATAGCAATACCAAGCTGTCTTTGTGGTTTTCATTTATAGGAAATTTGTTTGTTTGTTTCTTTTGTTGATAGTTTTTGAGTGAACACTTCTCTGTTTAATGCTGACTGCCCTGGAGCTACCTCTGTAAACCAGGCTGGCCATGGACTCAGAGATCTGTCTATCTCTGCCTCCCAGGTATGGGGATTAAAGGTGTGTATCACCATATCTAACTCGTTTGTACAAAGTTCATAAGAACAAATATCTCCAAGTGTTATTTCACGTATATTTCTAAGTCTATTGATTAAAATATACTTTGTCAGCAGAGTACATGAATTATCAGTTTCTCTACAATCACAGTATTTGAGAGTCATTCATTAAAAAAAAATATTGGTGTATATCATTGTGCCTTACATTGGATTTTGTCTGGATATTCTATTTCAAGTATATCATGAACTTCATTTGTTTTCACACTCTTTCCAGTCCTTTTCTTTACAATCTCCACTCTCTTCCTCACCTCACTTCAGCAATAAAATTGACTTTTTAATTGTTAAGATTAGTATTTGTAATACTGCTCAGCAATGTTACCCTGCTGCATTCTTGGGGACAGAAAATATTTAGCTAGAAAAAGAATGCAAGGTCTTGAAACTAAGGAAACCAGCTAAAACTCCCATGCAGTTCAGTAAATGGAAGTCTGAAGTGTATATTCTTTTATATATTTCTCTTATATAGAAGCCAGTTTTCATCCATAAGACACTGGGGCTTGAGGTAGACTTACATTTATTTGGTACATTAAATAGGTATAGAAGTCTGCACAAATTGGAAGAATTGCTTTTCTGGCAGTCTTTAATTAGCTGGAAATATAAAGTGAAAATTCTGAAAAATTATGAGATCAGGATCAGAGATATTTACATGAAAAACAGCTCTGTAGTTAAGAGCTCTAACTGCTCTTCTAGAGGTCCTGAGTTCAATTCCTGCCAACCACATGGTGGCTTACAGTCATTTGTAATGGGGTCTGATGCCCTCTTCTGGTGTATCTGAAGACAGCTACAGTGTACTCAAATAAATAACAACAACAAAAATCTTTAAAAAAAATAAAATAAATGTTCAGCGCAGGGAAAGATCTAGCCTCCCAGGAATGTGGACAGACCTATAAGCAGGGGTAAGACCATCACCTCTGCTCAGAGGAACCCGCCTGGAAGCCTCAGGACAAGGAACTGAGGGACTGCCTTCCTGTTTCCTTCTACAGCTGGGGAGCTAATCCTGTACCAGAGGGCTCTGTTCCTAAATAGCATAGGGAGAAAGCTAGCCTTTCAGGAGTGTGGACAAGCCTGAGAGTGGAAGTAAGACTAGCATTTCCGCTCAAAGGGACCCTCAAGAAACACACAGGAAAAGGGACCTAGGAGCAGCCTGGGACAGCAGCCTTCCAGATTCTGCCTGTAGCCTGTGCCACAGGGCTCCATACCCAAATAGGGCAGGCAAAGAGCTAGAATCCCAGGAGTGTGGACAAACCTATGAACAGGGGTAAGACCAGGACCTCTGCTTAGAAGGATCCTCCCAGAATCCTCAGGACATAGGGACTGACCAGTGGCCTTCCGGTTTCCTTCTACAACAGGGAGCTGACACTGTGACACAAGGGTCCACACCTAAAGATTGCCGGAAAGAGCTGGTCTCCCAGGAGTGCCGACACACCTTTGAGCACAGGCAAGACCACCACTTCAAATTCCTGGCTCAAGAAGGACCCTTGCAAAGCCATCAGGACACAGGAAGCAAGGAACAGCTGGGGACAGGATCCTTCTGGTTTCTGTCAGCACCCCAGAGCTGACCCTGTACCACAGCTCTCCAAATCCAAATTCCTCTCAGAGAGAGCTGGTCTTCAAGGAGTACTGACACAGAGGCTTGCAGAAGGGACAAGTCACAGTCAGGAGAGGAAGACTAGCAAAGACCAGAGATAACAAGATGGAGAAAAGAAAGGGCAAGAACATAATAACATAAGAAACAGAAACCAAAGCTACTTGGCATCATCATAATTCAGTTCTCCCACCACAGCAAAGCCCGGATACCCCAAAACAACAGAAAAGCAAGATTCAGATTTAAAATCACATTTCATGATGATGATAGACAACTTTAAGAAGGAAACTCTGTTAAAGAAATACAAGAGAACACAGGTAAACAACTAGAATCCTTTAAAGAGGAAACACAAAAATCCCTTAAAGAATTGTAGGAAAACACAATCAAACAGGAGAAGGAAATGAAAAAAACCATCCAGGATCTAAAAGTGGAAATAGAAAAAAATAAAGAAATCATTAAGGGAGATAAACATGGAGATAAAAAACCTAAGAAAGAGATCAGGAGTCATAGATACTAGCATCACCAAGAGAATACAAGAGACAGAAGAGAGAATCAGGTGCAGAAGATACCATAGAAAACAGTATCACAACAGACAAAGAAAATACAAAATGCAAAAACCTCTTAACACAAAACATTCAGGAAATCCAGAACACAATGAGAAGACAGAACCTAAGGATAATAGGTAGAGAAGAGAGTGAAGATTCCCAACTTAAAGGGCCAGTAAATATCTTCAACAAACTTATAAAAGTTCCATAACCTACAAAAAGAGAGGAACATAAACATTCAAGAAGCCCACAGAACTCCAAATAGATTGGACCAGAAAAGAAATCCCTCCTGTCACATAATATTCAAATGCACAAAACAATGAGATAATATTAAGAGCAGTAAGGGATAAAGGTCAAATAACAGATAAAGGCAGACCTATCAAAATTACACCAGACTTTTCACCAGAGACTAAAAAAGATAGAAGATCCTGGGCAGATCTCACACAGACCCTAAGAGAACACAACTGCCAGCCCAGCTATTATATGCAACAAAACTCTCAATTACCAAAGATGATGAAAACATCCAGGATTTCAAGGATACAACAAGAAGACAGAACCTAAGAATAGTAGGTGTAGAAGAGAGGGAAGATTCCCAACTCAACAGACCAGTAAATATCTTCAACAAAATTATAGAAGAAAACTTCCCTAACCCGAAGAAAGAGATGAACATATACATACAAGAAGCCTACAGAACTCCAAATAGATTGGACTAAAAAAGAAAATCCTCCCATCACATTATAGTCAAAACACCAAATATACAAAATAAGGAAAGAATATTAAAAGAAGTAAGGGAAAGGGGGCAACTAACACATAAAGGCAGACCTATTAGAATTACACCAGACATCTCACCAAAGACTATGAAAGCTAGAAGATCCTGGGCGGATCTTATACAGACTCTAAGGAAACACAAATGCCAGCCCAGGCTACTCTACCCAACAAAGCTCTAAATAATCATAGATGGTGAAACCAAAATATTCTATGACAAATACAAATTTGTACAGTATGTTTCCAGAAACCTAGCCCTACAAAGAATAATAGATGGAAAATGCCAACTCAAGAAGGTAAACTACACCCAAGAAAAAGCAAGAAAGTAATCTTTGAACAAACTCAAAAGAAGATGATCACACAAATATATAAACAACATCGAAAATAACAGGAAGCAACAATTACTATTATTTAATACCTCTTAACAACAATGGTTTCAATTCCCCAATAAAAAGATGTAGACTGACAGACTAGATCCATAAACAGAACCCAGCATTTTGCTGCATCCAGGAAATGCACCTCCATGTTAAAGACAAACACCACCTCAAAGTAAAGGGCTGGAAAACAATTTTCCAGGCAAATGGCCCCAAGAATCAGGCAATTAGACATCAAAAGGAGGTCAAAGAGATACAAATTGGAAAGGAAGAAATCAAAATATCACTATTTGCAGATGATATGATGGTATACTTAAGTGACCCAAAAACTCCACCAGAGATCTGCTAAAGCTGACAAACACTTTCAGCAAAGTGGCCGGGTATAAAATTAACTCAAGTAAATCAGTAGCCTTCCAGTACTCGAAGGATAAACAGGCTGAGAAAGAAATTAGGGAAATGACACCCTTCACAATTGTCACAAATAATATAAAATATCTTGTTGTGACTCTAACCAAACAAGTGAAAGATCTGTATGACAAGAATTTCAAGTCTCTGAAGAAAGAAACAGAAGAAGACCTCAGGAGATGGAAAGATCTCCCATGCTTATGGATTGGCAGGATTAATATAGTTAAAATGGCCATCCTGCTGAAAGCAATCTAAATATGCAATGCAACCCCTATAAAATCCCAACTCAATTCTTCATAGACTTAGAAAGAGTAATTCTCAAAGTCATATGGAATAACAAAAAACCCAGGATAGCAGACACTATTCTCAACAATAAAAGGATTTCTGGGGAATCAGCCTCCCTGACTTCAATCTATACTACAGAGCAGTAGTGATAAAAACTGCATGGTATTCGCATAGTGACAGGCAGGTAGATCAATGGAATAGAATTGAAGACCCAGAAATAAACCCACACACTTATGGTCACTTGATCTTTGACAAAGGAGCTAAAACCATCAAGTGGAAAAAAGACAGCCTCTTCAACAAATGGTGCTAGTTCAACTGGCAGTCTACATGTAGAAGATTGCAAATTGATTCATTCTTATCTCCCTGTACAAAACTCAAGTCCAAGTGGATTAATGACCTCCACATAAAACCAGATACACTGAATCTAATAGAAGAGAAAGTGGGGAAAGTCTCGAACACATGGGAACAGGGGGAAAGTTCCTGAACACAACACCAATGGCTTGTGCTCTAAGATTAAGAATCGGCAGATGGGACCTCATAAAATTACAAAGCTTCTGTAAGGTAAAGGATACTGTAAATAGGACAAAATGGCAACCTACAGATTGGGAAAAGGTCTTTACAAATCCTACATCCGATAAAGGACTAGTATTCAATGTATACAAAGAACTCAAGAAGCTAGACTCCAGAGATCCAAATAACCCTATCAAAAAATGGGGAAGAAAGCTAAACAGAGAATTCTCAACTGAGGATCTCGAATGGCCAAGAAGCACCTAAAGAAATGTTCAAAATACTTAGTCATCAGGGAAATGCAAATCAAAACAACCCTGAGATTTCATCTCACACCAGACAGAATGGCTAAGATCAAAAACTCAGGTGACAGGACATGCTGGCAAGGATGTGGAGAAAGAGGAATACTCCTCCATTGCTGGTGGAAATGCAAGCTGATACAACCTCTCTGGACATCAGTTTGGCAGACCCTCAGAAAAATGAACGTACTACTACATGATGACCCAGTTATTCCACTCCTGGGCATATACTCTGAAAATGCACCAATATGTAATAAAGACATATGTTCCACTCTGTTCATAGCAGCCATATTTATAAACAATCCAGATGTCCCTCAACAGAAGAATGGATACAGAAAATGTGGTACATTTACACAATGAAATACTACTCAGCTATCGAAAACAATGACTTCATGAAATTCACAGACAGGATGGAACTTGAAAATATCATCCTGAGCAAGGTAAGGCAGTCATAAAAAATGAACATGGTATGTACTCACTGTTAAGTGGTTATTAGCCCAAGATTTTGAAATACCCAGGAGTCACTTCTCAGCAACAGTAGGGCTGAGTGTGAGGTCCCAGATGGAGGACTTGGAGAAGGGATTGAAGGAGATGAGGGAGTTTGCATCCCCAGGGAAGCAGCAACAGTGGTAACTGGTCTGACCTCCCCCCCCCCATACTCTTGGAGACTGATCCACCAACCAAAGAATACACATGGAGGGACCCACGGTGCTGGTCACATGTGTGGCAGAGGAGGGTCTTGTTAGCCATCATGGGGAGGAAAAGCCCTTGGGCCTGAAAGTGTTAGATCCCCCAGTAGATGAGAATGCCAAGGAGGTAAGACTAGAGTGAGTAGGTGGGTAGATGGGATAATATCCTTATAGTGGCAGGGGGAGTAGGGAGGAAATGGGGAGGTTCCAAAGGGGAAATCTGGAATGGGGAAAACATTTGAAATGTAAACAAAGTAGGAAAAATAAATGAATAAAAAAAGAAAAAAGAAAAAGTAAGAAAGTAATCTTTCAACAAACTCAAAAGATAGCCACACAAACTTAAAAATAACATCCAAAATAACAGGAAGCAACAATCACTATTCCTTAATATCTCTTAACATCAATGGGCTCAATTCCCCAATAAAAAGATATAGTCTGACAGACTAGATGCATAAACAGGACCCAGCATGTGGCTGCATACAGCAAATTCTTCTCAGAGTTAAAGACAAATACTACCTCAGAGTAAAAGGATGGAAAACAATTTTCCAGGCAAATGGTCCCAAGAAACAGGCTGGAGTAGTCATTCTAATATCAGATAAAATCGACTTTCAACCAAAAGTTATCAAAAAAGATAAGGAAGGACACTTCATAAAGGAACAATCTACCAAGAAGAACTCTCAATTCTGAACACTATGCTCCAAATAGAAGGGTACCCACATTCATAAAAGAAAATTTACTAAAGCTCAAAGCACACATTGTGCCTCACACAGTAATAGTGGGAGACTTTAACACCCCACTATCAACAATGGACAGATCTTGGAAACATAAACTAAACAGAGACACAGTGAAACTAACAGATGCTATGAACTGAATGGGTTTAACAGATATCTATAGAACATTTCATCCTAAATCAAAAGAATATACCTTCTTCTCAGCATCTCATGGTACCTTCTCCAGAATTGATCATACAATTGGTCACAAAACAAACCTCAACAGATATAAGAAGATTGAAATAATCTCATGCTCCCTATCAGATCACTACGGGTTAAGGTTGGTCTTCAATGGCAACAACAACAACAGAAAGCCCACATACACATGGAAGCTGAAAAATGCTCTGCTCAATGATAATTTTGTCAAGGAAGAAATAAAGAAAGGAACTAAAGACTTCCTAGAATTTAATGAAAATGAAAGTACAACATACCCAAACCTAAGGGACACAATGAAAGCATTGTTAAGAGGAAAACTCAAAGCTCTGAATGCCTCCAAAAAGAAACTGGAGAGAGCATATACTAGCAGCTTAACAGCACACCTGAAAGTTCTAGTATAAAAAGAAGGTAATACACACAAGAGAAGTAGAAAGCAGGAAATAATCAAATTAAGGTCTGAAATGATCCAAGTAGAAACAAAAAGAACTATACAAAGAATCAACAAAACCGGGAGCTGGTTCTTTGAGAAAATCAACAAGATAGATAAACCAGACTCACCCAAGGGCACAGAGACAGTATGCAAATTAACAAAATCAGAAATGAAAAGGGAGATATAATGACAGAAAGTGAGGAAATTCAAAAAATCATCAGATCCTACTACAAAAGCCTATACTCAACAAAATTGGAAAATCTGGATGAAATAGACAATTTTCTAGACAGATACCAAATACCATAGATAAGTCAGGATCAGATAAACCAACTAAACACTCCCATAACCCCTAAAGAAATAGAAGCAGTCATTAAAAGTCTCCCAACCAAAAAGAGTCCAGGACCAGATGGGTTTAATGCAGAATTCTATCAGACCTTCAAAGAAGACCTAATACAGATACTCTTCAAACTATTCCACCAAATAGAACCAGAAGTAACACTACCCAATTCATTCTATGAAGCCACAGTTACACTGAAACTAAAATCCCCCAAAGATCCAACAAAGAAAGAAAATTTCAGACCAATTTTCCTTAAGATTATCTATGCAAAAATACTCAATAAAATTCTTGCAAACTCAATCCAAGAACACGTCAAAATGATCATTCACCATGATCAAATAGTCTTCATCCCAGGGATGCAGGGATGGTTCAATACATGGAAATCCATCAATTTAATCCACTACAAAAACAAACTCACATTGTCATTTCATTAGATGATGAAAAAGCATTTGACAAAATTCAACATCCCTTCATGGTAATAGTTTTGGAAAGATCAGGAATTCAAGGCCCATACCTAAACATAGTAAAAGCAATATGCAGCAAACCAGTGGCCAATATCAAACTGAATGGAGAGAAACTCTAAGCAATCCCACTAAAATCAGGGACTAGGCAAGGCTGCTCTCTCCCTATCTATTCAATATAGTACTGGAAGTTCTAGCTAGAACAATTAGACAACAAAAGGAGGTCAAAGGGATACAAATTGGAAAGGAAGAAACCAAACATCACTATTTGCAGATGATATGATGGTATACTTAAGTGACCCAAAAACTCTACCAGAGATCTGCTACAGCTGATAAACACCTTCAGCAAAGTGTCTGGATACAAAATTAACTCAAGCAAATCAGTAGCCTTCCTATACCTGAAGGATAAACCACCTGAGAAAAAAAATTAGGGAAATGACACCCTTCACAATTGTCACAAACAATATAAAGTATCTTGGTGTGACTCTAACCAAACAAGTAAAAGATCTGTATGACAAGAACTTCAAGCCTCTGAAGAAAGAAATCAAAGAAGACCTCAGAAAATGGAAAGATCTCCCATGCTCATGGATTGCCTCGATTAATATTGTTAAAATGGCCATCCTGCCAAAAGCAATCTACAGATTCAATGCAATTCCCATCAAAATTGCTATTCAATTCTTCCTAGATTTAGAAAGAGTAATTCTCAAATTCATATGGAATATCAAAAATTCCAGGATAAAGAAAACTATTCCTAACAATAAAAGAACTTCTGGGGCAAGGCCCATTCCTGACCTCAAGCTGTACTACAGAGCAATAGAGAAAAATCTGCATTATATTGGTACAGTGACATGCAGGTAGAGCAAAGGAATAGAATCGAAGACCCAGAATTGAACCCACATACCTACGATCACTTGATCTTTGTCAAAGGAGCTAAAACTATCTAGTGGGAAAAAGACAGCATTTTCAACAAATGGTGCTGGTTCAACGGGTGGTCAACATGTAGAAGAATGCAAATTGATACATTCCTATCTCTTTATACAAAGCTCAATTCTAACTGGATCAAAGACCGTCATATAAAACCAGAAACACTGAATTGAATAGAGAATATGGGGAAAAGTCTCAAACACATGGGCACATGGGAAAAGTTTCTGAAGAGAATACCAATGGCTTATGCTCTAAGTTCTAGAATTGACAAATGGGACCTCATAAAATTGCAAAGCTTTTGTAAGACAAAGGACACTGTCAATAGGACAAAATGGCAACCAACAGATTGGGAAAAGATCTTTAACAATCTTATGTCCAATAGAAGACTAATACCTAATATATATAAGAACTCAAGAAGTTAGACTTCAGACAACCAAATAACCAGAAGTTCTTTTATTGTTAGGGATAGTTTTCTTTATCCTGGAATTTTTGATATTCCATATGAATTTGAGAATTACTCTTTCTAAATAACTTCAGAGAACTCTCTAACCCAAATGGGGAAGAGAGCTAAACAGAGAACTCTCAACTGAGGAAACTTGAAGGACTGACAAGCACCTAATAAAAGTTCAACATCCTTAGTCATCAGAGAAACGCAAGTCAAAACAACCCTGAGTTTCCACCTCACACCAGTCAGAATGGCTAAGATCAAAAATCCAGGTGACAGCAGATGTTGGCAAGGATGTTGAGAAAGAGGAACACTCCACTATTGCTTGTGTGATTGCAAGCTGATACAACCTCTCTGGAAATCAGTTTGGAGGATTCTGAGAAAATTGGAGCTAGAACTACCTGAGTACCCAGCTATATCACTCCTGTCCATATACCCAGAAGACTCTCCAATTTGTAATAAGGACTCATGCTCCACTATGTTCATAGCAACCATATTTATAATAGCCAGAAGCTGGAAACAACCCAGATATTCCTCAACAGAGGAATAGGTACAGAAGATATGGTACATTTACAAAATGGAATACTACTCAGCTATTAAAAACAATGACTTCATGAAATTCACAGGCAAATGGATGGAACTTCAAAGTATCATCCTGAGTAAGGTAACTCAGTCACAAAAGAACAAACACAGTGTGTACTCACTGATAAGTGGATGTTAGCCCAAAAATTCAGAATACCCAAGATTTAATCCACAGATTATATGAAGCATAAGGTTGAAGACCAAAATGTAGATGCTTCAGTGTTTCTTAGAAGTGTAAACAAAATACCCACAGGAGGAAATACTGAGACAAAGTGTGGAGCAAACTCAAGGAAAGGCTATCCAGAGACTGCCCTACCTGGGGATACATCCCACATCTAGCCACCAAACCCAGACATTCTTGTGGATGTTGGGAAGTATTTGGTGATGGAAGCATGATAAGCTTTCTCCAGAGAGACTCAGGCAGAGCCTGACAAATACAGAGGTGGATGCTCATAGTCAACTGTTGAACTGAGCAAGTCATTCCGGATGGAGGAGTTGGAGAAGGGACTGAATGAGACTGAAGGGATATGCAGCCCCATGGAGGGAGCAACAGTGTCAACTGGCCAGACACCCCTGGAGTTCCTGGAGACTGATCCACCAACCAAAGAACACACATGGCGGGACCCATGGTGCTGGCCACAAATTTGGCAGAAGAGGGCCTTGTTGGCCATCAGTGGGAGGAGAGGCCCATGGGCCTGAGGGTGTTAGATGCCCCAGTGTAAGGGAATTCTAGGGAGGGAAGACAGGAGCTAGTGTGTGGTTGGGGGAGCACCCTTGTAGAGGCAGGGAGAGGGGGGATGGGATAGGAGGTTTTCAAAGGGGAGAACATTTGAAATGTAAATAAAGTAAATGTCCCAAAAAAACCCTAAAACTGGCCAAAGTGCAGGGCCATGGCACCCAGTTAGGAGCATATGTGTGTGGCTGTTTACCCGTTGAACCTTCAGAGACCAGAGGGAAATGTGATTATATTCTACCCATAATCATTCAACCTCATAGCTTCTATTCTTTCTTCATAACTTTGGCATAAATGTTGTATCGTATCCAAAATTAGCACTAAAGGCATATCCCAAAAAGTGTGGTGACTAAAACCAACAAGAGCTGGAAGAGAGCTCACATTTGGTCCAAGTCCATCCAGAGTGAAAAGAATTGAAAAGTATTAGAATCAAAGAGCTCTTGTTGGTGTTTATGAAGTGAGTTAGTCATTTCATAACAATTTCTCATAGACAGACATCCAGACTACTGTTGCTGTGGTGACTTTCTGAGCTTTGGAAAGCAAGTCAAATCAATATGCAACAGATAATCACTGTAACACAAGCCACATACACAAGAATCTTGGAGATAAACAATCTTGAGTACAACAATTGAGTACATTAGACTGTGATGGTTATCCCTTAGGTTCATAGTATTCAGCACAACTGAACAATTCAAAACATTTAAAAGAATAAAAAGAACTTTATATCTGTTTCCAGATGTACCTTATTAAATAAAAGACATAGAAACAGATTTAGCAAATTTCCTTGACAATGCAATCCTCAATTTAAAAACTGAGCAAAGAAAATATTAACCTTATTCAAGATTCTTTCCCTACAGCTGTTTTCTCCATATATATTTTTTCTAGAGCAACATGTTAGTTATAGATATCAGTGAGCTGTTATTAAATGGCTATATTTTTCCTTTAACATTTTACATTTAGAGGATTTGCATTATTTAATTTATTAAGACTTATAAATAAAGTCAAGTTTATTATAATACCATATCAGGAAATACTAACTACTTGCTTTAGTGGTTTTACTTTAGGCTACTATGATATTTGGACAATTAATTTTCATGTGTAACAATCAGAAATGTTAGACAGGAGTAGTCTTACAAAAATTAGTCATTAGACTTTTAGGCTTTAAATATTGATGCCAAAATTATTTAGGCCATTTATCTTAATTGGCAATGCTAATTGAAAGAGTAGCAGCTCTTATGGGAGGCAATTGTACCATCTTTGCAATTTGCCTGTGTGCCTGAAATTACTTAGGATAGAATTTATTTCCAAGGTAATACATCATTAGAAACCACTGATTGGCTGAGTGTTGAATTGGGAAAGAATTTTAAAGATAATAATCCTTATCAGAGGAGGCAGTAATAATTAGTGGTGATCTGGTTGACAGTGACGATTAATGATAACTAGTGATGTGCACCAAGCACTGGCCATGACCCCACCACGCCTTTGTCTTTTCGTAAACAACTGTCTTACTGTGGTATGCCAACAGACTGATGCCCTCTTTATAGTGATGAAAAGGATATTTTAACACAAGAGTATGATTTTTACAGAATTTGAGACATTGAATACAATTTAATGAAAAATATTCCTGGATAGATATGAATGCCTAATTTTGTGTAATTAATAAAGTACTGGTTAGAAACCATGCTGATTCATGCCTGCATAAATTATGTAAAATCAATTGAGCATTTATTGCTCAGTGACAGAATGAGAAAAAGTAGCACATGCATTGTAGAAGTTCAAGTCATATACAGAGAGTGAGCTTGACTGCCATTGAGAAAGGCTGTCTTTATTAAACTAAGAGATTATAAACCTAGTTCCAGAATGTTGCTTATAGTTTAATTGTTGAAAAACTAGTAACATACATAGTATTTGGATTGTATTGCTAAAGCCTGATACCTTTTCTGAATAAAATCGTTCTATATCAGTGACTTTGGAACGTGCCCTAGTTTTTGAATTCTGAATCATGTAAAGTATCTGTCTGTTCCACTACAGCACTCAAGTTTTGGATTTTCCCCATTTGTTTCTTCTCTCAGGAGAACCACATCAAATACAATCCAGGTCATTTTAATAAAGTGTAGTCTGACACCCACTATCCAAAGAGGATCTATAGAGTCCTGCTTTATACCTCAGCAGGTATATAAAAAATACATGTAGAAAAGATTTTATATGACTTCTACATTTGAGTCTTTAGGGTTTTATCTTGGAATAATGTAATATCTCCATTGCAAAACTCATAAAGTACAGTTAAAAGTAACATAAACTGATAGGAACTTTATTGCCTCTTGTAGCTAATGATGCCATATGGTAGGACTGCTTCTAAAGCCTGTAGCAGAGGTCTTAATTGTGTCATGAGCAATTGGATGGGGTTTTTTTTGTTTTGTCTTTTCCCTTCTGCTTCTGTCTTTTACCTCTGTCATTCTGGATAAAGACATGTACTAGGCACAAATCCCTAGTATGTTCCCAGGAAAATCACATCATCTTTAGAACCATTGTTTTTCAGATTCACACCTAACAGCAGGTGAAATATCCTGACGATTATTATAAAAATGTATACTGACGCTTATTTTATTTATTCAGTGAAATATCCTGATATTATAAGAATGTATATTGACACTTATTTTATTTATTCGAGACAGGAACTCATCTCACTGAGTAATTATTTCACTGATTTATTTTTTCCATGTGGCTATTCTGACTTTCAACTATCCTGATGAAATGTTTAAGCTAGTTCCTGTCTGAATGATACCTATATCTCAGGGGAGAAAACTATATCAAATATTAGATCTCTGTCTCTCCCTCTCTCTTCCCTCCCTTCCTCCCTTTCCTGTTCTCCTTTCCTCACTCTTTCGTATACATACACATACATGTGTATGCTTTCTTTCTCTTATTAATTTCAATTGTTAATTATCTATGTAGTGCATTTTGTACAACATATATACATATACATATTTCTTATATGTATATGTAGTATATACATGCACATGTGTTTATATGTGCATACATGGATGCATGTACATGTGTATATACACCAGTGATAGTGGATGTCAATATCAGGGACTTTCTTTGATAGGTCTTCACCTTAGTTTTTGAGACAAGGTTTGGAGGCAACAACTTGGCCAGACTTGCCTGACAGTGATAGTTAGTGATCTGCCTGTTTTATTCTTTCTACTGCTGGAGTAAAAGATGCACGTTAACACTTTTGCTTGTTTGTTTGTTTATTTGTTGTTTTTAGGTGTGCGTATGTGTGTGTTTTGGGGGCAGGATTAGGAAGCCAAATTCAAGCCATCATGCTTGCATAGCAAACATTTTATGGACAGAGCCATCTTCATATCTCTATTTCCTAAATACATAAAGAATTAAAAGAAGCTTTAGCATTGTCTCCATTTCCAAAATGTTTTTGTAATAGACATAAAGCTGCAGATAAGTTGTGATTTCCCAAAATATTCCCTGCATTATGCTGATCAGGTCTAATAAAAATGAAAGAAAATAAAGGTATGTATTCCATGTGTTGAGTGGTGGACGAGATGTACATTATAACCACATAGTAAATAGCTGCTATCAGCTGAGCACAAAGAAACTATGGGAAATTACAGGAACTTTCACTTGTTTAATATTCAACAGAAAAATGTGCATGATGATGAAAAACTTTTTCAAAAATAAACCATATAAATCATATGATGAAAGGGCATTGAACAACTCCAATCTAAGGAAAATAAATTATAGCTGCATATAAATCAAAATAATATGAAACAGATTATGCAATGGATTGGTTGATAGAATATTAAATACAAATGTTAGTTGTATGCTATATGACAAAGTCAGTGCTATTTTAAAAAGGAACACACAGTATCTTCAGAAGTTCATCTCACATTGTGATTTTCTTACCTGTAACCATGTAAAAAAATTAACAATAAGAGGACATATTAAAAAATATGATAACAAAAACAATGAAGTCATAATATCTGAGCATTTTATTCAGCCAAATTTTGACCAAGATAATTTAAAAACAATAAAACATGGGAATAAAACTAAATGATTTAATTTGTAAAATCTAAGCCAGGCATGATGATAGAAATGTGCAATCCAGTAATCAGGAAGTGATCACAGTAAAACTATGAAATTCACCAAAATTCAGGCCCACCTGGTATATCAAGTGAAATGTCTTCCAAAAAATTATTTTTAAAGTCAAATACATGTATTTCTTCAAACACTCTCATTTGAGAATTATTCCATATTTAGTTTTCTGTAAGAGAAAAATAGTTAAACATGAGTTCTTCAAAACGTCAATGAATAATGTGTCAGAACAGTGTACAAAAATGTCACAGCAACAACAAAAACAAACATGGTCACAAAAATCATACATAGTATTGAGTTTTTCTCTTGCAAAACAGTTCAAAGCAGGTGTAAGATATAATGGGATATGATGACTTAGGGCCAGCTCCCAGGTTGCCTAGAAAAGACAGGTATCGCCTATATAGACATATGTCATGTTATAGATAAGACATAAATCACAACACATATTAGGCATGGGCATTGGAAATGAAGTAAACATTTTAGGTTGAGACAATAAAGAAGGAAGAAAATTGTAGCAATAAAAATATATCGTTTTTCAAGTTCACAGACCAGTGCATTGTTCATGGTTAATTGTGACTGTGATTACAACTAATACAAATATAACTAAGGCTTGATTTGAATACTTCAGAACATTGATATCTAAAGGGAAGTATCATAGCTATTCATGCCTTACCCCATGCATATTTAATGATTGCCTCTGTTCTTTTGACTATGAAGACAAAGGGTTTCTGTTCATACACACACACACATACACACATGCACACACACACACATACACACACACACACACACACACACACACACACACTTCTCCAAATAAGTTTAAGAAAAAAATCCAAGTTGTTTAGCTTGTAAGTTATTTTCTTATTCCATTACTATCTCTCTATATCTTCACATTATAACCATCACATGTCTTTCCTATCTTCAAAAACCTTTCTCTTTTCAGATGTCCCAGATTAAATACACCAAAACCAAAACCAAACAAACAAAACAAACAACAACAACAAAAAACAACAAAACAAAATGGACATATTGATTCTCAGCTATAATGTAAGTGTTGGGGTTTATTAGACTTGCTTTGATTTTATATATATATATAAATAGTAATATTTATATATATATTTTTGTCTTTTGAAGCAGATAATCACTCTGCAACCATGGCTGTCTTAGAATTCACACTATATTACCGACTGTATTTCAAAAATAAGAATTCTCCAATCTCTATCTTCCAAGTGCTATGAATATGTGCACTTACTTTTGTTAGCCTATGAACACTACAGCAAGAAGTTGACACAGTTTAACAAACAAGTAACATTGATTGCATACTGATTGTACCAATATAGAATTGATTATTCTGTGCCATTAATATTTCTTCTAATTTCCCAATAGTCAAAATTAGAAGGTAAGAAATACATCTCCATCTCACTGATGAGGAAAGGATGATTAGAAAAGAGAACCCAGGCATCAGGAGTAATCTCTTGAAAAATATGATGGTGTTTAAAATTGGTATAGAAATTTTGCACACAAAATGAGACTATGAAAACCAAGATTTAAGCAAAGAAAAGAATTTTTAATAAACTACCATCTAAAAATCTGAATCACAAGTCCAAAAATCATTTCAAAGAAAGAAGCTCAAATAACCTGTAGTGGTTTCAATGAAAATGGCCCTCCCTAGACTGATAGGAAATGGCATTATTCTAGGTGTGGCCTTGTTGAAGTAGGTGTGGCCTTGTTGAAGTAGGTGTGGCCTTGTTGAAGTGTGTCCTTATTGAAGTAGGTGTGGCCTTGTTGGAGGACATGTGTCACAGAGAATGGGCTTTGAGGTTTTAGAAGCTCAATTCTGGCCCAGTATCACTTTCTCTTTCTGCTACCTGAGGATTGGGATTTTAAACTTGCTCTTCCTTATCTAGCACCATATTTGCCTGTGTGCCACCATGCTTTCTGAATGCAGATAATGGACTGGAATAAACTGCTGAACCTGTAAGCAAACCCCAATGAAATGTTTTCCTTTATAAGAGTTGCCATCTTCCTTCTGGCTTTCAAGTTGGCCTGGGGCAAATCAGAAGCTCCAGTTCACCTGCCCACACAGAGAGACAGCCTGACTCTTGGGAGGTCCATCATAACCAGGCTTACAGGTGAGACCTCCCCTTGTCCCACTACAAGACCTAACTGGGACCCCCATGAAGCCCAGTGGACTTGGTACCTATCTACCCTGCAAGAGACACATCTTCAATTCAGTCCAAAACTCACCCACAGTGCAGGTTGGGAACTCCAGCCTACACCCAGAGCCAGCATCGTTTGTCTCCTGGAAGGCCTACTCTAAGCAAACTTAAAGAGCTCCACCTACCTATAAGGATGGACAAGCTTCAGTCAGAGACAGCAATGCCATTTAACACCAGAGATAATCAGATGGCAAGAGGCAAGCCTGACAAGATAAGCAACAGAAACCAATGCCACTTGGTACCATCAAAACACATTTATCTTACCACAGTATGCCCTGGTTACCCTAACATTAAGAAAAAGCAAGATTCTTACCTAAAGTCACATCATGAAGATGATAGAGACATAAATAACTCCCTTAAGGAAATACAAGAGAACACAGGTAGAAGCCTTTAAAGAGAAAACACATAAATCCCTTAAAGAAATACAGGAAAACACGTTCAAACAGGTGACAGAATTGAACAAAACCAACTAGGATCTAAAAATGGAAATAGAACCAAGAAAGAAATCACAAATGGAGGCAACCCTGGAGCCAGAAAACCCAGGAAAGAGATCAGGAGCTACAAATGCAAGCATCACCAACAGAATACAAGAGATGGAAGAAAGAATCTCAGGCACAGAAGATACCATAGAAGATATTGACACAACAGTCAAAGAAAATAGCAAGTGCAAAAAATACCTAACCCAAAACATCCAGAAAATTCAGTACACAAAGAAAAGACCAAACCTAAGAAGAATAGGAACAGAACAGAGTGAAGTTTCCACATTCAAAGGGCCAGTAAAGATCTTCAACAAAATCATAGAAGAAAGCTTCCCTAACATAAAGAAAGAGCTGGCCATAAATGTACAAGAAGCCTATAGAACAACAAATAAAATGGATCAGAAAAGAAAATTCTCCCACCACATAATAATGAAGACACTAAATATGCAGAACAATGAAAGAATATTAAAATTGGTGAGGGAAAAAAGGCCAAGTAAAATATGAAGGCAGACCTATCAGAATCACACCAGATTTCTCAACAGAGACTATAAAAGCCAGAAGATCTTGGATAGATATCATGCTGACCCTATGAGAACATAAATGCCAGCCCAAGCTACTATATCAAGCAAAACTCTCAATCACCATAGATGAAAAAACCAAGATATTACATGACTAATCCAAACTTAAACAATATCTCTCCACTAACACAGCCCTACAGAGGATACTAAAAGGAAAACTCCAACACAAGGAAAACTACACCCAAGAAATTGATTGACTCACAACAAATCCAGAAAAAATGAGAATCTCACAAACATAATACCATCCATAATACCTCCATCAACAAAAATAACGAGAACCAACAATCATTGGTCTTTAATAGCTCTCAAAATCAATGGACTCAATTCCTCAATAAAAAAACACAAGCTAACAAAATAGATACGTAAATTCAGCATTTTGCTGCATTCAGGAAACATACCTCAGGGACAGACAGACACTACCTCAGAGTAAAAGACTTGAAAAAATAGTGGAAAATCTAGATGAAATTCATGACTTTCTAGACATACCATGTACCAAAGTTAAAACAGGATCAGATAAACCATCAATACAGCCCCATAAACCCTAAGGAAGTAGAAGCAGTCATTAAATGTCTCCCAACCAAAATAAATAAATAAATAAAAAAGCACAGGGCCAGATGGTTTTAGTGTAGAATTCTGTCAGACCTGCAAAGATGGCCTAATAACAACACTGCTCAAACTATTCCACAAAACAGGAACAGAAGGAACACTAATTTGTTCTATGAAGCCATAATTAGGCTGATAACTAAACCACACAAAGATCCAACAAAGAAAAAGAACATTGAACCAATTTCACTATGCATATCAATGCAAAAACACCCAATAAGATACTCACAAACTGAATCTAAAAACACATCAAAACAATCATTCATCACTATCAAGTGGGCTTCATCCTACAGATTGCAGGAATGGTTCAATATATGGAAATATATCAAAGTAATCAACTATAAAACAAACTCAAAGAAGAAAATCACAGGATCATCTCATTGGCTGCTGAAAAAGCCTTTGATGAAATATAACACCCCTTCAGGTTAAAAGTCTTGGAAAGATCAGGAATTCAAGGCACATACCTAAACATACATAATAACAGCCAACCACAGCAAACCAAGAGCCAACATCAAATTAGTTGGAGAAAAACTTGAAGCAATCCCACTAAAATCAGGTACAAAACAGGGCTGCCCACTTTTCCCCTATTTATTCAATATAGTACTCAGAGTTCTAGATGGAGGAATTAAACAGCAAAAAGGGATCAAAGGGATACAAACTGGAAAGGAAAAAGTCAGGTATCACTATTTACGGATAGTATATATAAGTGACCCCCAAAGTTCTACCAGAGAACTCCTACAGCTGATAAACAACTTGAGCAAAGTGCCTGGATATAAAACTAACCCAAGCAAATTAATAACCTTCCTCTACTAAAATGACAGATGAGCTGAGAAAGAAATTAGAGAAATGATACCCTTCAAAACAGTCACAAACAATATATCTTGCTGTGACTTTAACCCAGCAAGTGAATGATCTGTATGACAAGAACTTCAAGTCTCTGAAGAAAGAAATCACAGAAGACTTCAGAAGATGGTAAGATCTCTCATACACATGGATTGGTAGGAATAACATAATAAAAATGGCCATCTCACCAAAAGTAATCTACAGATTCAATGCAATTCCCATCAAAATTCCAACTCAATTCTTTACAGAGATAGAAATAGCAATTCTCAATTTCATATGTAATAACAAAATTCCAGGATAGTGAAAACAATTCTCTACAATAAAAGAAATTCCAAGTGAATGACCATCCTGAACTCAAGCTACACCACAGAGCAGTAGTGATAAAAACTGTATGATACTGATACAGAGACAGATCAATGGAACACAATTGAAGACCCAGAAATAAACCCACACACCTATGGTCACCTGATCAAAGAAGACAAAATCATACAATGGAAAAATGAAAGCTTTCTCAAAAAATGATGCTTTATAACTGGTGGTCTTCTTGTAGAAGAATGCAAATGGATCCATATTTATCTCCTTGTATAAATCTCAATTCCAAGTGGATCAAGGACCTCCACATAAACCAGATATGCTGAATCTAATAGAAGAGAAAGTGGGAAATAGCCTCGAACACATCAGCCCAGGGGGAAATTTCCTAAATAGAATACCAAAGGCTCAGGCTGTAATTTCTACAATTGACACATGGGATCTCATGAAACTGAAAAGCATCTGTAAGGCAAAGGACATTGTCAACAGGGCATAATGGCAACCTAGATATTAGGAAAAGATCTTTACCAATCGTACATCTGATAGAGGACTAATATTCAAAATATACTAAGAGCTTATGAAATTAGAGTCCAGAAAACCAAATAACTCAATTAAAAAATTGAGGATAGATCTAATTAAAGAATTCTCAGGAACTGAGAAATCTCAAATGGCTGAGAACCACCTAAAGAAATGTTCAATATCCTTAGTCATCAGGGAAATGCAAATCAAAAAGACTCTGAGATTCCTCTTTACACTCAGAATGGCTAAGATGAAAAACTCAGGCCACAGCGGGTGCTTGTGAGGATATGGTGAAAAAAGAACACTCCTCCACTGCTGGTGGGTTTGCAACTGGTACAGCTACTTTGGAAAACAATCATGTGGTTCCTCAGAAAATTGGAAATAGTACTACCTGAAGACTCAGCTATGCCACTTCTGGGCATATACCCAAAAGATGCTCCACCATATCACAAGGGCACATGCTCTACTATGTTCATAGCAACCTTATTTATAATAACGAGAACCTGGAAGCAGCTTAGATATTCCTCAATGTAAGAATGGTACAGAAAATGTGGTACATTTACACAATGGAATACTATTTAGCTATCAAATACGAGGACTTCACCAATTTTGCAGGCAAACTGATGGAACTAGAAGATATAATTCTGAGTGAAGTAATACATAACCAAAAGTACATACATGGTATGTACTCACTGATAAGTAGATATTAGCCCAAAAGCTAGAATTACAACTCACAAACTATGTGAAGTTCTACAAGAAAAAAGGCCAAAGTGTGAATGCTTCAATCTTATTTAGAAAAGGGAATAAAATACTCATAGGAGGCAGAGGAAGGGATGGACCTGGATAGGAAAGGGGAGGGGTTGGGTAAAAAGGGGGGGCAGGATCATGTATGGAAAAAGACAGGAGAGAAGTTCAGAGGGCCAGAAGAATGGATAGAAATATGTAGCAGTGTGGAGTGGGGACTAGGGGGAATCACTAGAAAGTCCCAGATGCCAGGAATGAGAGAGGTTCCCAGGACACAATGGGGATGACATTAGCCAAAATACCCGACAGTGGGAAGATAGAATCTGAAGAGACCAGGCCTCCAGCTGGGGTATGGGGCCAGCCACCCATCTCAAAAATTTTAACCTAGAATTTTTCCTTTCTGATAGAAATGCAGGGACAAAAAAGGAGGAGAGATTGAAGGAAAGGCCATCCAGAGACCTCTCCACAATGCAATCCATCCCATCAGCAGACATCAAACCCAAAATTATTGCTGATGCCAAGATGTGCCTGCAGACAGGAGCCTGTTATGGTTGTCCTCTGAGTGGCTCTGCCAGCAACCAACTAAACTGGATGCAGATAGTCACAGCCAACCATTGGACTGAGACTGAGACTGGGGACTCCAGTGGAAGAGTAAGGGGACAAACTGAAGGAGTTGAAGGGGATTTTAATACCTTAGGAAGAACAATATCAACTCACGGAACCCCTCAGAACTCCCGAGGACTAAACGACCAACCCAAGAGTAAACATGAGCCCATCCATAATCCTGCTCCATACCCGTAGCAGAGGACTGCCTTATCTGGCATCAGTGGCAACACTCTTGCTTACAGAAACACCCATGTACAGGCTTTCCTATCCCTCTTCACTTGTTTATCCATGTAAATATTATTTATATTTTGTAGATTGAAAAACCTTTGGATTATTCTCCTTTAATTTTTTCATTACTTACTCTAGATTCATGAGTATTGTTCCAAGAAAAACACATTGTTATTATTTTATAACGTTTTCCTATATTGTGTCAAAAAATACCTCAAAGTTTTCCTATAATCATGTTCTCTTAGATCATACTAAACAGTGAGAATCCAAGTACGTAGACAGAATTATTTGGTGGAAATTGGTGATAGCAAGACATGGAAAGCAGTTCTTTCGTTTATCTGCAATTCTGATATTTTAACAAGTTCATGGAATTTCAAACTGAGGGGAAGAGGAATAAACTTAAAACAAGAGGAGCTCATTTACGGAAGAAACCTCCGAGAACATCTAACATTTGAGCTTCTTTTAGGAACCGATTTGCACTTACAAAAGGATAGAAAACAGTCTGCCCATCCCTAAACGTCAGAGATGGGCAAGATTTCCCATGAGCAATATTCCTCGACAATATATCCAGAAATAAATGCTCCAGACTCAAATTGTCTTGAAACATTATGGAAGAAAGGGATCCAGAGGTCAATTCTAAAACACATCCAGTCTTAGTTACTCACAGAACATAATTGCTCATTATTTTTAAGATGTTTACTAAAGTAAGAAAACCTGCATGTGTTTTGGTTTTGAGTATATCTAAAACTCATGTAGACCTTGCTTTGTCATATCATTTTAAATTTTTTTCTGTCACACACATCGAATTGGTTCATTTTTATAAAAGAAACCAAATGCATACATGCAGGGAAACCTGCCTGAATTGATCAGTGTATACTGACAGCTGAGCTCACTTGTAAGCTGTATTATAGTCTCTGCAAAAGATTCACTCATAGCTCTGGTTCAGCCTCACTTGCTATGAAGTGATTTAATTACTTCAACCTAAATTGTAATTCTCTCCTTTTAATGTAGAGCTGTTTCTAGTCAGACCTTTAATGACTCTCCAAACGATAATGTCTGACAAAGAGAAAGGCTGTCAGTCAAGCAGAACCATACACATCTGTGTTTGTTTAAAAAAAACTTCCCTTTTAATTAAATATATAGATGTACTAGGAAATGTCCATGTCATTAGAAATTGTACTGGAAGTCTATCTGCTCTTCCAGAAACAGTGCATGCCCCTCAAGAAATTCAACTCCTCTCGGAATTAGAAGGTTACTGTTTTAAAATTGATGCTGTTTTTAAAATGCATGTGTCTTAACAAGCTGCTTTTCTATTGCAGAACATTTCCAGATATCCTTTTACTTTAGGACGTGAGAAAATATATTTTAAATGCTTAAGAGTATGTTTTTTAAAGGGAGCCTTATTAAGAAATAGAGTATCAAAGATTTTACTTTCTGTCTAACTCAATCATCTATAGTCTGTTTGAAAACTTCATTCATCTCATTTTATAGTCAAATTAAAATAAAACAGTGGCAATGCACTCTCAATTGTTCACTAGTCTAAAAATAGAACATTAGCATGAATGTTAGATATGATTAAATACTGCAGCATAATTATTTTGTCCTGCACTACATAATTTTTCCCCTTGAAATCATTCCAAATCTTCTTTAGGCCATAAAAATTTAAGAACTGAAATATTGAAGCTATGACATTAGAGAAATATATATATATATATATATATATATATACATACATATATATATATAATTATTTTAAATATTTTCAAAAATTTCTAATGAATTTATGGCAGGAGGGCAGTTATTTTTATATTAAATTTTACAAGGTAACAAATTTTAATTATCATGTTAAATATGAATTCTAATATAGACATATTTATTATACTATCAAATATACTTTTTAATAATATCACAAGGCAGAAATATATCAAAGTGGTTATAATTTAAATAATTTTGATAAACATTAAAAGAATAGATTAGAAAAAATAATACATCATTAATAATCATAGGTATTGTATGTTATAACAATTCAACTCTACTTTCCAGCAAGAATATATCACAAATTTTGTGCAACAAGCAACATCAGTGTCCTTCTTATTTAGCATGTGTAGTTATTGATTTCCTAATATGCATAACCAATAGGAAAACTTTACTATCAAATGTATTTTCATCAGTGAGCAAGAGTTCTGACAGCAGTTCTTTCTATGTGAACTAGCACTTGCTTAGTTTATAGGCTAATCTTTCCCAGAATAGAAAGTATGATCCTCCATGCTGTCATCCGCAAGTCTTCAACATAACCACCCTGCCTTTTATTTATTTTTTTTAATTTATTTTTTCATACTTTATTTACATTTCAAATGTTTCCCCCTTTCCAGCTCTCCCCTTTGGAACCTCCCCATTTCCTCCCCTCTCCCCCTGCAACTATGGGATATTCTCCCATCCACCCACCCACCCACTCTCTTCTTCCCTCCTTAGCATTCTCCTCTACTGGAGGATCTAACACCCTCAGACCCAAGGACTTCTCCTCCCCCCTGATGGCTAACAAGACCCTCCTCTGCCGCATATGTGCCCAGCACCATGGGTCCCTCTATGTGTATTCTTTGGTTGGTGGATCAGTCTCCAGGAGTATTGGGGGGTCACCTGCCTTTTATTTTTATTTTAGTTTTAATGGGGATGTCTTCCTTTCATGATTGGAGCACATTTTACCATAGACTTCTGACTATGCATCTTAATTTTTTATGTGTAAAACGTAATGTTTAAAAATAACTATTCACTCAAGAAGATAAATATAATTTTAAAAATTGTCACTATCCACAAACTAAGAGTTTTTGCCCATGCTTTTGAAATATTTCAGAGACCCTATCATCCATAGTCACTTCTGTGGCAATTAAACACATCCATCTGTCAGAGGTGGGATATCATCTAGAACAGCATCTGAACCAGTTAGTCCCTGCTTATCCTGCTATACGCAAGTTGCTATATATTTCTGGTGTCTGCCGACTGTGTCTAGTATCATAAACTTACTTGATGCTCTGGCCCAATTTCTCATCTTTACCATCATCAGTAACACTGCTATTCGGCAAGTGTGTGCACCACTTCTCTTTGTGGTTTGTATTAGGTGGTTCCATCAAGTGTTCAGTTCTTCTTGCTCCACTTAAAAACAAAACAAAACACACAAATAAAAACAACAACAACAAAAACATTTCCCATACAACTTAGGCCAAATCAAATACCCAAGATAGATAATAAATCCAAGTATAAACAATTACATAATTCAATGATCTCTGCATAAATACCTACATCAATCCATAATAATCTCTCATTGAAATATAAAATTCACGTTATTTATACCAAGGGAATGTTGAACATACTGGAGACTGCTTTGAAAGATAAATATGATATACGTTTCCTGTGCCAATTTCACTCTTGGCACTAAGCCTACTTCTTTGATCTATCTCTTTATTGCCTTTTTCTTCCTCCAAGTTCAGGTACTGAAGCATCACTTCCCCAGGTAAGTCAGTTCTATAGATTAACCTAATTTTGAGTTGCCTACCTGGATGTCATATGCTCAGGTGGCCTTTGTTCTTAGATGTTACCTTTGTGTCAAAACAGATTTTGTGTGTTTACCTTAGGAACCTGCTCCAAGTTCTATCCATGGCTGTCTCATGAGCTTCCCTTCCTCTGAAGCATAAATATGTGTACATATCCTCAGGTCTTTCTCTGCCCATCTAGCCACAGTTTTCCACATTTTGTTGAAAGTTATTGAATGACTGGCATTAAAACAAAGGCTTTGTGAGTCAATTCCCTGCAAAGTACATAAAATTTGGAGAGCTGGTTAAATAAAACTTACCAAACCAGAATGCTTCTTTGATATTTTATTACAATTAGCAAGTTGGTGACTGAAGTTTCATTATACAACCCCAAATACCAGCTGCCTTCTTGTCAGAAATCAGCCCAATATGCCAAGACAAGATTGGAATTTGAGCTTTCCCTTCACCATAGAATTACACAGCTAGAGAAGACCAAGGTCCATCTGGTCTGCTTACCTGCAAACTTTCAAAATGAATCTTGAAGTCACTAAATTCAATCAGTTTAATTAGTTTATAAATTCTTCAAAGACAAAGTGAGCAAAGCTTGTAAGATATTTGAGAGAATACTATTACTTGTAAGGCTAAATATCTGCCTTCTTAAAGTAATGGGCATTATTGTTAAACTACTGTGACACTGTCCTTGCATTAAGTTTAATTCTCTTCAAATCTTGAAGACCTCATGCCATAATTATGATTTTCCTGTGAGGAATGATATTTTCTTCTGAACTTCATGTAGAGATACTCATTTTTTGTTTGTTTTTTTGTTTTTGTTTTTGTTTTTTGATGGTAGCCAACATTGAAGTGAAGTCATACATGTAAGTGATAGAATTAGGGGCTCTGCTTTCTCATTCCATTGTAGTCCATAACAAGATCATGTCAAAGTGAATCAAGTTGTATTTTGTTCTAATAACTTCATTGATAAGTCAATCAAAGAGAAAATATAAAGTATATTTGTATGGATTTAATGCCATTATTTTAAAACTTAAATGAAAGATTGTATTGTTCATTGTAGTGTAAGGAATAAACTCCATTAAAGTCATATTAAAGAGTTAATTGGAGATAAAGCAGTAATGTTTATTAATGTTAGCATATAAACAGGTGATATTTGGCTTACACTGTGATCTTAACTCCAGAAAAACATTGAAAAAATTAGTGTTAGTGAGCAACAACCTACCAAGATATTTTTCTTTTAATTTTCTTAATGTATTTTAAATTCATTTATGTATTATTAAAGACATCATTTTGATGCAGAAATTGTGGCAGAGGGAGGCTTGCAGATATTTCAGAAGATTGTACTGCTTAAACTTCAACTGGGGGATAACATTTGATAGCTAAAATAAATCATCACTAAAATAAATTAATTTTCTTGACTGAGAGTCCACCTAGAATGCTGAAGCAAAAGCCAGTCTCTAGTACTACTGCTGTTGCCATCTGTCTCACAATTTTTCAAAGTAAGAATGATTGTAAGCTTTGTAAATTCAGCCAATTTATAAGAAATGACCTACAATTACTCATGCAAAAGTATCTGATGAAGCAATGAGGCCATCAATCATTGCCAATAAATTATGAATATTGATTGAGTGAGTTTGAGGCTACAGAATATATATGCTTTATGTACTGTGGATGTATTAGTCAGGGAAAAAAGCCCAACAATATGTTCCATATACTGTTCTTGATGCAAAAAGGACCTATAGCTCTCTTATAAATCAATTAAGTCATTTGGCATTGTTAAACAAAGGTGCTACTTTAAGTCCATATATTTTCCCCTAAAGATTTTATAACCTATTTACCAGGTAGGATTATAATTTTACAAAGAAAATTAAAATGTCGCTTCAATCTATACATATTTTGTTAGCTTTAGGCACATTATTCATCTTCAGTGTGTCTAGGGAAAAATTGTACACTACATCATGAAGTTATTACATATTTTCTGGATTTACATAAGTGAAATCAGGCAGGTACGCTCAATTAAAGCATAATTAACCCTACTATTTTGTATATTTCTATGATGTTGGAACAATGGCCTTTTCCCTTGCTAAATTATAAAGTTTGTGAGCATTAGAATTATGGCTGTCACATATTCTGATGTAATCACTCAATCAATACTTCTTTTAATGTGTTAAAAATGATCTTCACCACCATATGAATTAAAAGCTTTTAGTATGTTTATACATTTTTACTTAGTATTTCTATTGCTATTATATTTCAAAAAATGAAAAAATTAAACTTTCCAATGATAAAAAATGACCATATTAGTTATAATATTGACTGTAAAAGGGAAATGAAAATATCTAAATTTTAGTTGGGTCAAAATTAAATCAGAAATAACTGTAATATCACATTTTACATCATTAAAGCTGTTTGTAGAAACTATTCATGAAAAAGAACAGTGTTCAAAAAAGAAGCATATATCATAGCTTCTTTTGCATATATGAAAGATTATTAATCTGTCATCTCTTATTTATCCAAACTTCCTATCATTTTTTATTATCTAGGTATCTATTATCAATCAATAACTTATCTATGTATCTAATGTTTAATATGTAACTTTCTAAGGGGATATTTTGATGAAGAGTGGATTGTTTTATGATTTCAAAGTGTCTCCCTATAGAACAATTACAAGTTACAAAGCGGGAGACTAGATAATTAAAACTAATGTATAAAATAAAAAAATACAAAATCAATATGGAATGCTATAGACTGAATATTATACCAAAATTCACATTTAAGCTTTGTGATGTCTATTCCCGTTTATTAACTTGACTGCAACAGGAATTAACTAAAATCCAAAAATGTAGGACACAACTGAGGTGGATTTTTCATATATATATATATATATATATATATATATATATATATATATCCATAATGTGAACTATAGTTGCAAACTTAAGGAGATAAATGGGTTTGACTATCCTCATTTGCAAATTGTCAGCAGCAATGGATTTGGTAATCCTATATATAAAACTTTTAACTGTTTTCAGAAAATAAGGAAAATGATGATGATGATTGGTTCCTCTTGGCATCTCTTGATCAGGGTAATCTCTGTGATAAAATTAATAAACTTCTAGCATTCCAGAATATAGTGAAGGACAAAATGAACTTAGAGATAAAATTGACCAGCTCCAGATTCACACAGTCTAAAGGATTGTCTTTTAAAATGTATGTAATATATAATTATATTATATTCCTATATAAGTGTGATTATATATAATCGACTATATATGTTGTATTTATACACACACTGTTTTTTTTTTTTGAGCCAAGTATTTAACAAGCTTTACTAAATACTGGGCAGAACTATGGACCCTAGCCAGGTCCATACCCTGGATTCCCAGAGAATGGCCACTAACTATGTTAGTCAAGTACTTATAAAGGCAAGACCCACAAAGTGCTGTACTTCCTGCCTATTTACCTCCCACCTAGATTTTCTTAAACACATCTTCTGCAGTTAGGGCAGCCAACTTTGTTTACAAGAGTGAAAACATGTGGCTTCTTTTCTTACATGAGAAACAGCCCCCAGCATTCCAGGAAGTTATCTATCTTAGAGCAAATGAGGTTTACAAGTTAGAAGCATTTTTGCTTTACAGGTCAATAATTTAAACTTAAAATATAATGTTAGTCATCACCCCTATCCTGTGAAATATTTTTTCAACAGGGACTGAAAAAATGAATTCTTCATTGTCTGTTAAACCAACAGTGGCTTTCTATGACAGAAATGTCAGGCAAGGCAGTACTGATGTTCTTCAAGGTCCAACAGTAGTAGCCTCTATAACTATAAATATACTTAAGGCAAAGCATGCTGCTAGAGTGGAGGTAGAAAGTGTAGCCATTGAGGAGGTGTGCTATACCACTAAAGAGCTTAATGAGTTTGCTAATTTATTTAAGTGGATATCTGGTAAATATGTGTAGAAATGGATTTTAAAGGTGTGGGATAATGGTGTAAAGAACAGAAAACTGTGTCAAGCAGAGGTTATTGATATGGACCCTCTGTTTGCAGAGTCTAGGTTTAATATAGAAACTTTTTCAGAAAACAACAAGCTTGAATGGTTGGCTAAAGCATTTGTCAAAATACTGCCTTCTAAAAAGGAGATGGCGATGTCTGATATCAATCACTTGGCTTGATGTTGATGAAGGGATTGTAAGGCTCGGGGAAATTCAAATGCTGTAGTGGGTACACTGTATAAAACTTAATCCTCCACAGTGGGAAGCTGAAGAAGACATGCATGTCCTTCACTAAGATGCACAATGGTGAGAAGGGCACCAGCACATATGAAGAGCTTTGTTTTCACCCTCTTTCTTGTTCCAGACTATAGGGTTGGAGATGTGCCTGCTTAATTGGATGAATTAAGTGCAATGGCTTTAATTTAATTTAATTTAAGCAATGAATCACTAAATGTAAGATTATAGCACTTATCATAATGGGCACCACAGATAAAGGAATGCTCATAAGGACCTAACCAATAATGGTCAGCAAAGGCATAGTGAATTTTATGGTGGTAGGACTTGTATGGACCTTTGATATTGACTAATCAATCATGGTTTTTCCAGATGTGAAATAAACAAAAATCTAGTGAATGTTTGACTTGTATAAGTGGAAACATTCTCAAAGAAATAAAGAAAGGCTACATTGGATTGTGCCAAAAAAGAATCGTACCTTGTGAATCATTTTCGAGACTTGAGCCAGTTTGCAGACTGAAAACCCTTTGAACAGTGGAATGGCCAGGTGTACTCTCCCGTCCCCACGAAGGACCTTAATAAAACAAATAATAGTTTTACTTGTTAGCCTTCCTCCAGTTCTCCCCCAATAAGAAAAATGGCATGGATGAAAGGAAACAATCAGACTTTCGAGGATCTGTTGGATACTGCTTCAGTATTAATGTGGACCCTAAGAAAAATTGTAGCCCTCACTTTAAAGTTGGGGTTTATGGACTTCAGGTGATTAATGGACTTTTGGCTAAAGTTCAATTCACAGTAGAGTGGGTCCTAAAACTCATTTTGTAGTTACTTTAACAATCCAAGAATGTATAATTAGTATAGACATACTTAGAAGTTGGCAGAATTTCACGTTGGTTCCTTACCTGTGGAGCGAGGGGTTATTATGATTAGAAAGGCTAAATAGAAGCCTCTAGAGTTGCCTCTGTCAAGGAAAATATTCAAAAGCAGGATTGTATCCCTGGTAGAACTACAGAAATTAGTGCCACCATCAATGACTTGACTATTCTTGGTTGTCAACTTGACTACATCTGGAATTAACTAAATCTAAAAATGAAAAGCACTTTTGTGAGGTATTTTTGTTTAATTTGAAGGAGGTAGATTCATTTATAATCTGGATCTTTGTTATGAGAAGTCATACACTTTTAATCTGAGATATACATTCTACTGGATGCCTATCTAAGGACATAGAAGAATAAAGCTATTTCTCATTGCCTACTTGCCCTCACCTTTGCAAGTAAGACAATTCCATTCCTGGCATTAAAGACTACTTCTTTGGGATTCTAGCATATACTTAAGAAATCCAGCATCATGGACTGATTAACTACTGTATTCTTTGACTTTCTATTTATAGCCTACCATAGTTGGATTAGATGGACTAACTCCTGTAATACATTAAATAAATCTCTCTATATATCATCTAATATCTGTATCTATATCATCTACATCTATCTCTATCTCTATCTAGATCTAAATAGGTAGATTTATATCCATAGATAGATATAGATATAGATGGTGTGGATATATAGATATAGATGAGATATATATATATAGAGAGAGCGATTCTTTAAGTTCTATTAGACTAGAGAACCTTGACTAATACAAGATCTAACCTTCAATTTTGATTTTATTTGGTTATAGAACCTTGAAGGTAATTAAGTTTAATGAGAACATGAAGTTGAATGTGATAATTTCTGCAGTTACAAAAGGAGGATTGGGGGTGAATTTGACAACTTGGTCTACTATTGAAATCCCATTATTTGGGAGCCAGAGGAAATACAATCAGGAGTTTGTTCTCAGTGAGCTATACAGTGAAACTCTGAATAAAAATTATTTAATTAAATAAGTTAATTTAAAATGAAAAACTATTGGAACTCAGTCTATAGTATTTTGTTATACCACTCCTGGACATATACCCAAAAGATGTTCTGCTACCCCACAAGGACACTTGCTCAACTATGTTCTTAGCAACTCTTTTTGTAATAGCCAGAAACTGGAAACAACTCAGATGTCCCTCAACTGAAGAATGTCTAAAGAAAACATTGTTCAATTACACAATCAAATATTTTCAGCTATTAAAACAAAAGACATTGTGAATTTTGTTAGTAAATGGATGGAACTGGAAAATATCATCTTGAGTGAGGTAACCCAAAGCCAAAAGAACATGCATGGTATGTACTCATGTATACATGGATAGTAGCCATAAAGTCCAGGATAACCATGCAGCCTTCTACAGACTAAAAGACACCAAATAACAAGGAGGTCCAAAGGGAGGAAGGTTAAAATAGAGATATCAGAGGTGGATGGATGAAGGGACCTGCGTGGGAGAGGATAAGGGCAAGTAGGGATTACATATAGGAGAGCCAAGGCAAAAGAACAGAAATCCATTGTGGGGCTGCATCTCTGGGATGTGCCAGAGGCCTGGGACAGGCAGGGTTTTGAGTGGCATGAGGCCCCAGGGTGTCTATGAGGGCAACTCTAGCTGAGATTCCTAGCAGTCGGGATCCTGAAGTGGCCACTGCCTGTAGCTAGGCATGACTCCCAGTGGAGGGATAAAGAGAGCAACCACCACAAAATCATCAACCCAAAATGTATCTTGCCTACAAGATATGCAGGGACAAAATAGAACAGAGACTGAGTCCCAACTTGAGACCAATCCCATGGGCAAGACAAATCCCTGACACTATTAATGATATTGTGTTATGCTTACAGACAGGAGTCCCCTGAGAGGCTCCACCCAGCAGCCAATGATAGAAATGATGCTGAGATCCACAGCCAAACATTAGATGGAGCTTAGGAGTCTTTTTGAAGAGTGAGGGGGTCAAAGAGGACAGGGACTCCATAGAAAGACCAACAGGCAACTGACCTGGACATTTGGGAGACCCCAGAGACTGAACCACTAGCCAAAGGGCTAACATGGGCTGGACCGAGGACCCAGCACCTATGTAGCTAATGTGCAGCTTAGTCTTCTTTGTTCTTCCAGAAGACAAGAGTCTGTTTACAGCACCCATGTCAGCAGCTCACAACAGCTTGTAACTCCAGCTACAGGAATCTATAACTTTCTTCTGGCCTCCATGGGTAGTCTAATACGTGTGTGTGTGTGTGTGTGTGTCTGTGTATTAAACCTAACCAAAGAGATGAAGGACTTCTACAATGAAAATCTGTGAGGATCTTAAGAGAAAAGAGATTGAAAAAGACATTAGAATATAGAAAGACCTATCATGCTCATAGATTTTTAGAATTCTGATTATGACCATCTTTCCAAAACTAGTCTACAGATTCAACACAATTCATAGGGAACAAATTGCCTTTGTTGTCCAAAGTAAGCCTGAACAAAAGGAACACTGATGAAAAGATTAACATTCCAGATTTTAAACTATATTACAGAGCTATAGTAATAAAAATATCATGGTTCTGACATCAAACAGACATGTAGATCAGTGGAACAAAATAGAAGACCTAAATATGATTATGTTTGTTTACAGCCATCTTATATTTATTTGACAAAGTTACCTTATGATTTTCTTAGTCATTACTGTTTTATACCATACAATGATCTAAGTCATTAGGGATCCTTTACACATTGATTTTATGAACTATCCATTTAAATATAAATAAACTGATATCTACCCTTTCAGTGGACACAGTTTCATTAAATCTTTCATATTATGATTCTGGAATGAGTCAAAAATCCAATTTTTGAGACACTTGATCTGACCTGGTTGCTCAATGGTCATGAAAAGTGTAGTAACAACCTTGTAAATATTTGGCTAACACCAGCCGCCTTAATAGATTATTTGTGTGATGACATATAAAGTATGTAAACAAGCCCATCAATCTGCTAATTGTTTCATGAATATTCAACAGCTTGGTCATTTCCAGGCCTTCTTGCAAATGCTTAAAAAGTGATCATTTTTCAGTGTAAGATTTTGCTCCTCAGATATTTAAAACTCGTGAATTGATAGCATGTGAATCTCATTGTCTGCCTTTTGAAAAGGGGACATTAGAACTGTAATTTCTCTGTAATGCAATTTTCTAAATCTGATTTGAAGTGTGTCTGGGTTACCACGGAGGTTCCTGATCCATGCTATATTCTAGTAGTTTAGAAAATTATTGGCCCTAGTCTATTGGCTTGGATTCTTTTGAATTTACTAAATTTACTAAATATTGGCTGTTTTTCCAAGCCTCTCACAATATGCTGCACATATTCCTTAGTAAACAGTTCTTAATTATGTGTCATTTTGCCTAAGTAACTGAGAACAAAATATCCATGTATTCAAAGGTACATACCTAGGCTGGGAACATGGCTCAGTGCTTAAGGGCAGGTGTTGAGCTTACAGAGGACTTAGATTTCACTCCTAGCATCCATACGGTGGCTCGGGACAGTCAATAATGCAATTATGAGGACCCAGTGTTCTCTTCTAACCTCCATGGGAACTACACAAGCCTAGTGCACATAAATACATTCATGCAAAATTTTCACATATAAAAATAAATTAAACAAATCTTTTGAAAAGTAGTTCAATTAGGTAAACACACCAGATAAGAGGCTCAGTCAACACAGATAACAAAGTAACTTTTAAAATCACATATAATAACTTTTGTTCCACGTAAGGCTATCAATTTCAAGACAGATCTTAAAATGTCAAGTGTTATTCCCTTTGCACTATCCTATAAACTTCCAAACTGTCATAGCACCAGAATATTTGGAAAACAATACCCTTTGTTTAACCGTACATTTAGCAAGATATATAACTGTAAAAGATTCATCAAAGTTAAGTGAAAGCCACGATAAGTCCAGTGAAGGATCACTTTGTTGTTTGCATTTACTCTGCATTCATTGTATAAGGAACATGTTCAAGTTAATCATTTGCTCACCATAGTTTTGAGAACTTTCGAAGAATCTGAGTAATGATTTCATTTACTTCATTGAATCCTTGCCTATCTGCTAGAGACTGACTTTGAAATGGGGGAGGAGAGAAGAAACTGTCTATCTTGTATGAGCAATAGCTCTATTTTAATCTATTTTTTATCACACTTTCTGTTTGAGTGTCATTTATTTTAGATGGTAATTAGAAATGATTAGGCATTTCTTATTAGAGGTACCCACCCCCAACTCTCCTCTTTCTTAAGGCATTGTCTTGGAAAGGCAGTGTCACACAGAAATCTGAGCTTTCCACATGAAAGCACTGATTAAACTGACGTTAATAGCAAACATATGACTAATGTTTTGACAGAAAATTTTAAATGAATTATTAACGATAGGCCACTTCAGAACATCTCTCTGTATGAGACAAGACTTTTGTCTTTTCTTTTTTAAAACTACTTGCAGAAATTTAGAACCAGCTTCTTTGCAGAATTTTTATCAGTTCAGATTTCTTTAATTTTCATTTGAGGTGATTAAAAATAACACTCTTTTTAAAATAAAAACAAAAATAAGGGACATATTTAACAAAATTATTCATTTTTTTAATTTGAATATAGTTTTTCATTGGATTTTCAATACCAACTTTTCTCATATGTCAGTGTATTTATTTCCCAAGCTAATTGGTAAAGCTGTAAAATGTCAATTAGTCTCAATGGAATGCTATAAAAAATACAACTATATTAATGATTATTTTGTTATTGTCTCAACAGGTGAGATACATAAGGTCATACCATAGGATTGTAAGATTATTGGGCATATATTTAACAAAGTTTAAATGTTAAAGGAGATGGAAGGATACAGAGGCTGTGCTGTTCTAAAGACCCCAGGCTATGAGTTTTCACAACTTTGAGGTAAGCGAAAGAAGGCATACTTCACACCACACCACAGATGAACTGATAGAAAAGTTGTGAATATTAAGTGATAGTCTCTATCTCCTATAGGAATAGGTCATGTGCAGCATTTATACATACCTTACGTAATTCAAAGGGATGGTCATTCTAACGTTCCATCCCCGGAGTCTTTCTTCAATGCATTTATAATGACTTCCATGAAATCCTTTTCATGCAGTGTAATACTGTTCGGATTTTGCTTTATTGAGGTGAAGACAAAGAGCTGATATTTTTCTCTCAGCCCTTGGAAGAAGGGAAGTAAAATCTTAAGTGAGCAATGACTTTTCTAATCTCCTATCTATCTCATCACATTACCTCGCTCTCTCAGCTCTTGCCGCTGTGACAATTGTGCATAAAATCAAAGCACAAGCTTGGGCATTTTGATTGGCTTTTATTGTCCTCTTCCTTTTCACAACATTGCTTTCCAGGGGACAGATAATCAATGCTTGTAAATCAAATTAGAAAACCTGTGTGCATATTTTGTAGGATAATCTGTCTTAAATGGAAAGGTACTTTAACAGTCTTTTGATGTATCTCAAAAGAATAATGTGGTAACTGTTATTAACCTTACTAAACCCTACTGGCAATACTAAAACCATGTAAAAGAAAAGGCTGATATCTATTATTGAAGTTTCTTAATTACATCATGAAAATAATTAATATTTAAAGATTAAAGTTTACTTCAATAATATAGAGTACACAAATAAAAATGGCCTATCTATGGTTCCTATTTCTGATTGTTAAATTTACTCTCACTAATTACCATCTATATAATCTCTAGGGAAGAGATGTGAAATACAGTAAATAAATAATCTTATGGATTTTTCACAAGTCACTGTAATACTTCATGGTTAGATAATTTTAGAACTACAGAAAAACAAATCCTGACCGGTGGAATTTATAAGTCACACATCTTATTTAGTTTTGTGATCACAATAACCAGCATGAATTCAAAAAATGACTTTTCAATGATGTAATAAAAAGAACTGAGCAATAATGATTTTATTCATAGAGTAAATATTTCTTTCCTATCAACCATGGGTCAGAAACTTCCCCAGGCATTGAACCACTCTAGTAAATAAAACATAATGCTTCTGGCCTCAGAGAGTTTAATTTATATTCTACAGGAGAGATAAATATTAAACAAATAAATATTAAATATGTCATTAATAATAATAAGTGTTATGAATACAACTAGAATAGGTCAAGGAAATTGAAAATGAGAATGCTGAATGCTGTGGTTATAAAAGACTTAGGGGTTGATGCTGATTTAACACCTGAAAAAAAAAGTGAATCAAATGGGAAGACAATGAAGAGAAAAGTGGACTACACAGAAATGCTGTTAAAGCATTCTAACAGGGAATGGATGAGAGAATAAGAGGAGAAGCACCTAGAAGCAGGAGAATGCAGTGACAGGATGCTAGTGGGTCAAATTGGAGACAATGGTGGCTTGCACCAAAGTGGAGGGAGGAACAAGGGAGAGGCAAGACTTACTTTACCTTCTATATGCAGTATTTTGAAATTACCATCAATGGAATTTTGCTAATGGATTGACTGGATTTGAAATATAAAGGAATAGAGTAAAAAAGTAGTTTAGATATTATCAACTAAATGGGTGGTGGTGCCAATAAGAAACATAAGAGATGCTGTAGGTGAAGAACTTGCACCAGAGAGAGAATCAGGAGTTGTAGTTAAGACCTGCTAACATAGGGATGTCTGTTATATTCAGTAGTAGATGTACAGTAGGCAGTTCTAATACTAAAATTGCCAACAAAGTTTGAACCTAGTGATTTGAATGTCACCATTATTACTTTATAGTTACTATTTAAAATTAGTTCTTGAAAAGCAGATATCTTATTCAAGATTCTAAGAACTACAAAATAAATGCAGAAGGGATTGGAACAAACATAATATTGAACAAAACTATATTATTCTGCATAAAATATTTAGTATGATTCCTATTTCCAGATACATATCTTTATAATAGTAAGTTACTTTTAAAAGTACTTACCAATGTGCCAGGCAATAAACAAATAAATTTATTTTTACCTTTCTAAATGCTTATGAACCTATTATTTAATGTATATATGTAGTAAGTATCTCTATATATTTGTTTACTATGTAAACATACATACACAGAAGTACAAAGAATTACATGTATATATAACTATATATGTCAACATAACCCTATCCTACAAAGCCTATGATATAATTAACCCATTGCATAATCCATTGTATATGAAAGTAAATTAATTCAAATTAACACATTTTAGGCACCTGAGTGGAATTCAAAACTGAGGAGTTTGCCTTCAGACATTAAATAATTCCTCGCTATGCCACAATGACTTACTGATTCTAAAAGTAGCTGTCACTTGTATGAATGCATTTACTTGTAAAAATAATTAATTAATCAATTTATTTATTTATTTGTTTTGTAATGCTAGGGATAAAACCAATAGTCTCACATATGTTGGAAAGTTTCACCACAAATGAGCTACACTCCAACAGAAAACAGCTCAAAATGGAAATATAAAATTATTTTTCTTTAAAATTTATTAGCCCACAAAGAAATAACTGTGTAGATGTTAATAAGACTATTATACACTGGCTCATAAAAATAGCCTTGCAGAGTTATGGAAGCATATCAGCTTCAACATCAGCTTCACTGAAATCACATATGTCTGCAATAAGTTCTCAGGAAAAGTTATGTTTAAGGACAAAAAGGTTTTCTTACCACTAATCCTGATAGCTGACTGCCAAAATTATACTTTCTATTTTCCTCTCCCTACTTGCCTTTCTTCCAAGATTTCTTCCAGGCCCACTGTGACTCCTTTCATAGGGAATGTTCTAGTTCATTTTAGGAGCATGCCTACAGGATACTTAAATTTCCCTTAGACTGCTACTTGGACTGTGAGACAGTAAGAATTTTCCTTTCCTCAATTTAGAAATAACTTCTGAAAACATTCTTAAATCATCATTTAATAAAATGCTGATATTTTCTGTGCTAGTCGTAGGTATATCCAACAGAAAGTCTCTGTTAGTAACTTGGTGTATTACTGTTCCATGCCAATGACTGTTTCATTCCCAGGCACAGGAATATGCTCCTCGAAGAAAAGTCTACATGCTATGATTTTAAAAATATTCTAGACAAAATCCTCAAGGAAAAACTATGTAAGCAATTAAAATGTTTTCTGGTTCAATTCTCCATAGACATGTTTTATTCCCTTTTAGCTACACTTTCTTACTTAGGTTTGTAACATGTCCTGCTTTAGCAAACCACTTCTTATTGTCATGATGATAATAATATTTTATTACATATTTGGATTTTTACTCATGTGTATAAAGACATCAGCTCTATGAAGAAAGTTCATCTCATCCTCATGGATAGTCCAGAAGAGGCTTCAGAGATTGCTTCTTCTTGAGTCTTTGGGGATCCTATGAAAACTAGTGCCTTTAAGATATATGATTTCAAATAATCTAATATAAAAACATTACAGATATTTTGGAATAAAGTTGGTAAGTTATCACTACATTTAGAAAATAATTTTATTACAACAGAATTGTGCATCTGAAGTTTCGCACATGGAAAAATAAAGTATATAACCCAAGAAAGGACCATGAGCTTTAAGCATAAACTTAGAATTGCTATTTTAATCAGAAATTTCAGATATTTTTCCTGCCTATCCAGAAAGAACAATCATTTATGCTTAGCAAGGCAAAATAGAAAAATATGAGTTAAGGTGGCATACAAAACATAAAAGTAAATGGTTATGACCAGAATTGAATTCTGTTTAAACACATGATTTAGAAGTACCAATTTTGTACAAAACAGTGTTTGATGTATAGCGAACATACAGAAAAATAAATAAATACAAATAACTTGAAGCTTCAAAAAATATATAAGCTAGTGTTAGCATAGACATTACAGTAGCTAACTGTAATGTAGAGCAAGTCAGTGAACAGCCACAGCAGGGATGAGCTTGTGAATAATCTATTAAACAACAACAGTACATCATTTAGGTAGCATAGTTAAGCAATAAATGCATAATAGAAAAATATCTAAGTAATTCTTGTTGACTACCACAATTCTTGATGTTGCTTAGATAAGATAACTAGGTAGAAAAAAAATATGACTTCAGTTTTGCATGGAAGAACTAGGAAAATTCATAATTTATAATGTATGCAAAATATAATATTAGGAGGCAAAATGCATCCCAGTATCATATTTCTAACAATTTATTAGAAAAAATTTAAATGTATCAAAAATAAGGAAGTGACAGGATAGTGAAAATATATCTGGCCCCCCACCTATCCTTCCAATATCAATCCATTCTAGTCCTTGATGCAGTTCAATATGTTATAAACACACATTTACTTTCCTCTACATAATGTGCATATTGTTCAACATTTAATTTCTTCTTTCAGATTACATTTACTTACTTAAAAATGTACAGGTTTTAATTATAACACCAAAGTAACAAAACTCCAGAAAAGTGCCAGAATCTAAGAAGGAAACCATCTTTCTTAGTGTGTGGACTGCCTACTTAGTGTTCTTGCCTTGCCATTATAATAGGCTGTCTTCTTGCAATTATTACTAGGAAATCTCTTCAAGACGTGGCTGTGGGCAAGCCTCACAGTTATAGGGTGCATGCTTAAGCATGGGGCAATGCCTTGAAATCAATAAGAGAGTGAGTATAGGAAGGAAATCACTGGAGACCTGTGTTTGAAGATCATTTCTGGTTGTTGGCCCTCTCTGCTCTATCTACTTCCAGACTGACAAGATGTCAGTATCTTCTGCAACCATAATGTTCCGGTGGTTTCAGAATCTACAAAGTTGAGGACTATGAATGAAAACACTGATAATGTAAACAAAAACAAGTGTGTCCTTCCTTAAGTTGTTTACGTCAAGGATTTTATCACAGTGATAAAAACATCTAATATATAATTCTTATGAATAAATCTTTTTAAATTTTTCTAAATTTATTTTATTTGATATATTCAAGAACCACATCTCTGGAATATCATTTCAAAAAGTATGGTTTTGGTGCAGCTTCACCGTGTATACATTTGGCTATCTGCTGTTAAAGAAATAATTTAATTTCAATCAAGCTAAAGTAATTTGCCTGAGATTTAATAACCTGGGAGGGTAATGCCCAGCCAAATTACTTTACTGAAGTCCAGTGAGACTTAAATGAAAGGAGGAATAAGGAATTGGTTTTTTAATTATTGCTAAAATGTAAACTAGCTCCCAAACATTACGATTGTTAAAGTTATTATTATACATTATATTTTCTAAAAATAAAGACATTATAGTACTATCATCTCATGTGGATTCCTCAAAATAAAAAATTTGGAAGTACATACAAATATAAAACATTGCCAGCATCTTAGAAAACACATAGCTGGAATTGAATATAAATTTCTCTCTTTCTAACTTTGTCCTCTCTCGTATGCCTAGTTTCATTATGTCACGTTTTCTCATATTTTGCATGAACCATATATGTATATATTACACGGTTATATTAATCTTATTTTATATTTGTGTGTGTGTGTGTGTGTGTGTGTGTGTGTGTGTGAATTACAAAAGCAATTAAAGAAAATGAGACCATCAATTTGAAAGGGAGTAGGGTGGGGTGGATATCTTAGTCAAGGTTTTTTATTTTTTTTATTTTTTTCCTGTAAAGTAACACCATGAACACAGAAATTCTTATAAAGGGAAACATTTAACTGAGGGTGGATAACAGCTCAAAGATTTAGTCCTTTATCTTCATGATGGGAAGCATGGCAGCTTACAAGCAGACACAGTACTGGAGAAGTAGCTGAGAGTTCTATATACGGACTAACAGGCAGCAGGAAGAAAAGTCTCTGGGGGTAACTTGAGCATCTGAAGCCTCAAAGCCTATTCCCAGTAACATAAGTACTCCAATAAGGCCACAATCCTAATCCCTGTCAAGTAGTGCCACTCGCTGGTGATCACGCATTCAAAGTTTTGAAACTGTGGGGGCTGTTCTTATTCAAATCACATCGGAGTTCATGAGAACGGTTGAAAGGAGGAAGGGGAAGAGGTAAAGTCAAATTATATTTCAATTTAAGATATATTAGATACATAGTACTTTGATCCTCTTTTCGAGTATCATTCTTCACACCCACCCAGTCAATGCCATTGTCAAAGAATATGCAAACAACTGTCCAGTACATTCACACTTTTACACTAATTTCATTATAGGGAGAAATTATGCCATAATACCTCTTGCCTAATCCATTCCCTTTGTCTCCTAGAGAACAAATGTTGGACTCAAAAGTCCAAGCACCTAGGCGGCCCACCCCACAAGGACACAGAGACTGAAAACGATGCAATAAGCACAAGGTCTATTGAATCCAGTGCACTGGGGCCGCCCTACCAACAGGGCAATGGCGACCCTGGGTTAGCAAGGCACACACTTTTTATACACTATTTTGGGAGCAGAGCTTGGCAACAGTATGGAAGGTCCCCACCCCCATCCCCACCCACCCCCACCCACCCCGCATTGGTGGTTAAACATGATTGGAGGCCCACAGTGATGTCGTCAGCTTGTTACCACCCACCTGTAGGTCCGGCCTGCCCTTGGCAACAGAGAATTCTGCCTATCGTGTGGGGTCTGAAGCGTATCTGCACCTGGCTCTGCTGTCTCATTTCATGGTTATCTTTGGCCCTTTCGACTGTCTGGAATGTCTCCTTGCCTAGTTCATCAGCCGCCTTTTGTCTCTCAAGTCCTTATAGAGTTTCTGGGCATTCAAACACCACTGTTCAAGACAATGTTGGTAAACAAAATATCATGCTGCTCTTGTGTTAAAAACATAATGCTTTACTTTCTATGCATAAAAAATCATAGCCATATTTCTTGCAGATGAATTGCAATCTTTTCATTCCTTGAATCTGTATTATCCAGTAACTCTTAATCCCCTGCCTTAGTAGAGTACTTGGAATCTTACAATGTCTCATCTTATTAAAACATATTTTCCACTTTGATCATCTCTAAAATACCTTTTAAAGATTCCTTCACTTTCCTTAAGTAAGGAGGGCCTTAGTAGCCAGTGCCTGACACTTGCAAACTCGATTAAACCAATAAGGCAATATTAACTTCTCACTCTGCTCTCCTGCTCAATTTGTTTCCACTTTACTATTGCACTCAAAGTCATTGGTAATCTACTAATTGTGTCGGTTGTGCAGAAGCAAGCCTGTAATCCCAGACCTAGGAACATGGAAGGATAAAAATTAGGAGGTCACAGCAAACCTTGGCTCCATAGTGAATTCTAGGCAAAGTGGTACTATATGTAACTCAAAAAAAAAAAAAAAAAAAAAATCAAAGAAATGAGAAGCAGGAAAAAAAATTACTAAAAGCATGCCATATCGCAAATTGCAAATTATTAAATATCTCAAAGCCTATATATTTTATGAGTTCAAATACCTTACCAAATAACATGATTTTCCTTTGTTATTAAAAAAAAAAAACCACATATGGGTGTTTTGCCTGCATATAGTGCCCACAGAGCCCAGAAGAGGACTCTGTTACAGACACCTGTGAGCCATTATGTGAGTGGTGGGAATGGACCCAGGCTTTTAACCTCTCAGAGATCTCTCCAGGGCCAACAGCATTTTTTTTTTTTTAATGTAGATGATAGAATGCATTTGTATAGATTGTTATCCAACTTTTTGCATTTCCTCATCCATGCCCAGAATAATGCCTGGCACTATTATGTCAGTGATTCCAAACAAATGTTAATTTTACTTGAATTTTGAAAGCAGTAGAGGTTGTGGGATCGCATTATGTTACTATAGACTTTTTATGTTTTCTTTTGTAGAGCAGAAACTTGACATATAAAGCTACATCTCCTTGCCAGCCATCACCAATACTCTGTTGTTATTTATTTTGCTTTCTTAAAAAAATCCAGTATATGTTGTACATTTCTGTGCTTGTCTTTCTTTCAAGAATAAAAAGAAATGAAACTGAAATTTGATGAAACAGATAAATTGTTGTTGCTTACAGTCATTTTATCTTTGTTTTCATTCAAGTGACAAATAAAATTTATTATCAATGCAAAAAGCATTGAGTTGTCTGTGAATGATGACAAGATTATACATGTATTCCTTAATTTATGGACTGGAGTCCATAAACCTACAGTAAGCTGAAAATATTATAACTGGAAAACCCATTTAATATCCTTTACCATTTGAACACTGTAGCTCAGCAATGCAATTCATCATACAGCATCAGCTAACTATCTCTTGAAGCCATGCTAGACTCTGAACTGTGACTTGAATCCATTTCAGTTAGTGTGTCTCACAAAAAGCTAACCTGAGAAAATACCCAGATTCAAGATGTGGAGCACTGTGTTTCTTGACTGCACATTGCTTTCACGCTGACAGAATGCCAAGACATTCTAATTCAAACAGTTCTAACTTTTGGGGCCATCTATTATAGAGAGAATATCTCGTGTATTATATGTATGCATCATTTGTCAGTTACAAAACCTATGGACTATGGGTTAAGGTAGAATAGAACGTGGGACATCTGAGAGGAAGAAAGTATTCTGAGATAGAGTCAGGTGCGGCAGATCTGTCCGGGAAGAAGGGATGAGACGGATGCGTAGCACCTGAACAGAGGTAAACGGCAATGTGACAGAAGGTAGGTTTAAATACATGGGTTACAATAAGTCAGAGAATAGCCTAGCTATATGGCCAAGATATTTGTAAATATATTTTGAGCCTGAGTCTGATTTCTGAGGGAGTGGGAGGTAGAACCAGGACCCAACTTCTACAATCTATGCTTGAATTTATATGCTTGAAACTGATGAAGACATGCTTTTACCTATGTGAAGAATCAATTGAAAATTAGAATCTCTGAAGAAAGTGAAAAATCAGTAAGGAATCTGGTTGAATTTGAGTTTTCTTATTCTTGTATAAAAAATTCAGAGGAGGATAGTAGCAGTCTAATGTCTTCATGATGCTAATTACACAGAGAGCACGCTCTGTTTGTCCTCTTAGCACATGCTTAACACTTTCAGTCATGTGATGGTTATTCTTCCTCCAGGCAGCATGTCTGTATTCAAATCAGAATAGTTAGGAAAAGTAAAATTGAAAAAGGACAAAAGGCAAGAAGCCTCCGAAATGAAGTTGTTCCCTTTCAAAGGACAGCCAATAAGGATAACTTCCATGGCTCCATATCTGTGTCTCTTGGTAAACTGTCCAGAAAGAAAGCATGGTACCATGATTTTGAGAGAAATATCAAATTAAAAGCCTATATAATAGAGAGGGCAATAATTAAATCATGAATAAATGTTTGAAAGTCAAAGTATTTCCAAAAGTAGTCAGAGTAGCATCATTTCAAAACACTATCGGTTCTAAAGACAGATACTGTACAAATCCACTTATGAGAGGCATAAAGGATAGTTTCCGAGGCTAGACAACTGATATATTCAATGAGTTTTAAATTTTACAAGATGAAGACAGTTTTAGAGGGAGCTGGAAAGGCAATGACTCAGTCTGTAAAGGGTCTACTACACAAGCATGAGTATTTGAATTCAAATCCCAACCATCTACGCAAAAACCAGGCATGGAGATGCACATTGATGATGCCATTAACAACTAGCCAAATTATACAGCTCCATGTTTAATAAGAGGGTTTGTCTCAATCAGAAAGCAGAGAAAAATCAAGGACATACAACATTGACTTCTGGGCTCTACATCAGAGCACATGCACATTGATAGTATACCAACATACATACACACATAACGTGATGGTGATGAATCTTTGCTGCACTGCAGTGTGAATGAATGAAATGCTACTGAACTGTTCAAGCAAAATCTAGAGCAAAAACAATAGCAAATATGGTGATATCTAAGTTTACATCTATTTAGGAGTATGAGGGAAAAGATCTTACATTATTACTATACTTCTCAATGCAAATATTCTCAAGGATAAGTTAATTGAAAAAATCTTTTATAATATACATAATCCATTGGGTTGCCTGAAAGACATACTTTAAAAACTTAATAGTTAGGTATTAATTGTAGATAATAAGACACATTGGTCACATAGCTCTAAGTTCTTGATATATTCTCAAATATGAAAATTATACTGTGAATTTATATCTGTATTTTGTTGCATTAATTATTCCTAAGTACATTTGTTTGACAAAATTTTATACTTGATTTGGAAGATAAGCAATGCAAAGCCACATGTTTTCATTTACAAGTGATTACGGCCAGCAGCTTCAGTTTATATCCTGATTCTAAAGCCATTAGCAATCTACTAAAAGTAGTTTAATATTATTAAAATTATTAATCATTTAGTATTTTGTGGAAGTGATCTTAAATGCAGATTTTGTCATTAGATGCCTCAGAAAACAGGCTAAAATTCCTTGCAAGTCTCTTGGCATAGGAAGTGTTTTTTTCTTTTTCTTTTTCTTTTTCTTTTTTAAACTAGATGACCAGTATCTTTTTAATTTTATTTTTGATATTTATTTACATTTCAAATGGTTTCCCTTTCCCAGGACTCCCCTTGAGAAAACCCCTGTCCAATCCCATCTACCCCTGCCACTTTGAGGGTATTCACCCACCCACCCATTCCCAACTTCCCTCCCTGGCATTCCCCTATACTGTGGCATCAAACACCCTCAGGCCCAAGGGCCTATCCTCCCACTGATGGCCAACAAGGCCCTCCTCTGCCACATATGTGGCCAGCATCATGGGTCACTCCCTGTGTATTCTTTGGTTGATGGTCTAGTCTCCAGGAGAACTGAGGAGTCAGGCCAGTTGACACTGTTCCTCCCTTCATGGGGCTGCAAACTCCCTCAGCTCCTTCAGTCCCTTCTCCAACTCCTCCATCTGGGACTCCATGCTCAGTCCAACAGCTGCTGTGAATTGAATATTGGGTATTCTGAACTTTTGAGCTAATATCCACTTATTAGTGAGTACATACTGTGTTCAGTCTTTTGTGACTGAGTTACCTCACTCAGGATGATATTTTCAAGTACCATCCATTTGCCTGCAAATTTCATGAAGTCATTGTTTTTAATACCTGACTAGTATTCCATTGTGTAAATGTACCATATTTTCTGTATCCATTCCTCTGTTGACGGACATTTAGGTTGTTTCCAGCTTCTGACTATTATAAATATGGCTGGTATGAACATAGTAGAGTATGTGTCTTTATTACATGTTGGAGCATCATCTGGGTATATGCCTAGGAGGGGTATAGCTGGGTCCTCAGATAGTATTGTGTCAAATTTTCTGAGGGTCCGCCAAACTGATTTCCGGATTGGTTGTACCAGCTTGCAATCCCACCAGCAATGGAGGAGTGTTCCTCTTTCTCCACATCCTCACCAACATCTGCTCTCAACTGAGTTTTTGATCTTAGCCATAATGATTGGTGTGAGGTGGAATCTCAGGGTTGTTTTGGTTTGCATTTCCCTGATGACTAAGGATGTTGAACATTTCTTTAGGTGCTCCTCAGACTTCGAGTTTCCTCAGTTGAGAATTCTCTGTTAAACTCTGTTCCCCATTTTTTGATAGGGTTATTTGGTTCTCTGGAGTCAAACTTCTTGAGTTCTTTGTATATATGGAATATTAGCCCTCTTTGGATGTAGGATTGGTAAAGATCTTTTCACAATCTTTTGGTTGAAGTTTCGTCCTATTGACAGTGTCCATTGCATTACGGAAGCTTTGCAATTTCATGAGGTCCCATTTGTCAATTCTTGATCTTAGAGCACAAGGCATTGGTGTTATGTTCACGAACTTTTCCTCTGTGCCCATGTGTTCAAGGATTATCCCCACATTGTCTTCTATTAGATTCAGTGTATATGATTTTATGTAGAGGTCCTTGATCCACGTGGACTTGAGCTTTGTGCAAGGAGATAGGAATGGATAAATTTGCATTCTTCTACATGTTGACTGCCAATTGAACCAGCACCATTTGTTGAAAATGCTGGCTTTTTCCCACTGGATGGTTTTAGCTCCTTTGTCTAAGATCAAGTGACTGTATGTGTGTGGATTCATTAGTGAGTCTTCAATTCCATTCCATTGATCTACCTGCCTGTCACTGTACCAATACCATGCAGTTTTTATCACTACTACTCTGTAGTACAGCTTGAGGTCAGAGATGCTGATTCCCCAGAAGTTCTTTTATTGTTGATAATAGCTTTTGCTATCCTGGGTTTTTTGTTATTCCAAATGAATTTGAGAATTGCTCTTTCTAAGTCTATGAAGAATTGAATTGGAATTTTGATCAGGATTGCATTGAATCTATAGATTGCTCTCAGAAAGATGGACATTTTTACTATATTAATCCTGCCAATCCATGAGCATGGAAGATCTTTCCATCTTTTGAAGTCTTCTTCAATTTCTTTCTTCAGAGACTTGAAGTTCTTGTCATACAGATCTTTCACTGGTTTGTTAGAGTCACACCAACATACTTGATATAGTTTGTGACTATTGTGAAGGGTGTCATTTCCCTAATTTCTTTCTCAGCCTGTTTATCCTTCTAGAATAGAATGGCTACTGATGTGTTTGAGTTAATTTTATATCTGGCCACTTTGCTGAAGTTCTTTATCAGCTGTAGCAGTTCTCTAGTGGAGTTTTTCAGGTAACTCACGTATATGATCATATCATCTACAAATAATGATATTTTGATTTCTTCCTTTCCAATTTGTATTCCTTTTGTCTCCTCTTGTTGTCTAATTGCTCTAGGGGGAACTTCAAGTACTGTATTGAATAGATAGGTAGATAGTTGGCAGCCTTGTCTAGTCCATGATTTTAGTGGAGTTGCTTCAAATTTCTATTTAGTTTGATGTTGGCTAATGGTTTGCTTTATATTGCTTTTACTAAGTTTAGGTATGCACCTTGAATTCCTTATCTTTCCAAGACTTTTATGATGAAGGAATGTTGAATTTTGTCAAATGCTTTTTCAGCCTCTCATGAAATGACCATGTGGTTTTTTTCTTTGAGTTTATTTATGTAGTGGATTACATTGATGGATTTCCGGATGTTGAACCATCCCTGCATCCCTGGGATGAAGCCTAGTTAATTGTGGTCAATGATAGTTTTGATGGGTTCTTGGATTCAGTTTGCAAGAATTTTATTGAGTATTTCTGCATCAATATACATAAGGGATATTGGTCTGAAGTTTTCTTTCTTTGTTGGGTTTTTGTGAGTGTAACTGTAGCCTCATAGAATGAATTGGGTAGTGTTCCATCTGGTTCTATTTCGTGGAATTGTTTGAAGAGTATTGATAGTAGCTCTTCTTTGAAGGTCTGATAGATTGTGCACTAAACCATTTGGTTGGGGCTTTTTTTGGGGGGGGGAGACTTTTATTGATTTCTTCTATTTCTTTAGGGGTTATAAGACTGTCTATATGGTTTATCTGACACTGAATTAACTTTGGTATTTGGTATCTGTCTAGAAAATTGTCCATTTCTTCCATATTTTCCAATTTTGTTGAGTAGAGGCTTTTGTAGTAGGATCTGATGATTTTTTGAATTTCCTCAGATTCTGTTGTTATATCTCTCTTTTCCTTCCTGATTTTGTTAATTTGGATATTGTCTCTGTGCCCTCTGATAAGTCTGATTTTCTCAGCTAAGAACCAGGTCATGGTTTTGTTGATTCTTTGTATAGTTCTTTTTGTTTCTGCTTGGTTGATTTCAGCCCTGTGTTTATTTCCTGCCTTCTACTCCTTTGCGTTTATTAGCTTCTCTTTGTTCTAGAGATTTCAGGTGTGCTGTTAAGCTGCTAGTGTATGCTCTCTTCAGTTTCTTTTTGGAGGCACTCAGAGCTATGGGTTTTTCTCTTAACACTACTTTCATTGTGTTCCATAAGTTTGGGTATGTTGTACTTTCATTTTCATTAAACTGTAGGAAGTCTTTAATTTCTTTCTTTATTTCTTCCTTGACCAAGTTATTATTGAGTACAGCATTGTTCAGCTTCCATGTGTATGTGTGTTTTCTGTTGTTGTTGGTATTGAAGACCAGCCATAATACGTAATGATCTGATAGGAGGCATGGGATTATTTCAATTTTCTTATATCTGTTGAGATTTGTTTTGTGATCAATTATATGGTCAATTTTGGAGAAAGTACCATGAGGTACTGAGAAGTTATATTCTTTTGATTTAGGATGAAATGTCCTATAGATATCTCTTAAATCCATTTGGTCCAAAACTTCTGTTAGTTTCACGGTGTCTCTGCTTAGTTTGTGTTTCCAAGATCTGTCTATTGATGAGAATGGGGTGTTGAAGTCTCAAACTACTATTGTGTGACATCAAAGTGTGCTTTGAGCTTTAGTAAAGTTTCTTTTATGAATGAGGGTGCCCTTGCATTTGGGCATAGATGTTCAGAATTGAGAATTCTTCTTGGTAGACTTTTCCTTTGAGGAGTATGAGGTGTCCTTCCTTATCTTTTTTGATGACTTTTGGTTGAAAGTCGATTTTATCCGATATTAGAATGGCTGTTCCAGCCTGTTTCTTGGAACCATTTGCCAGGAAAATTGTTTTCCAGCCCTTTACTCTGAGAGAGTGTTTGTCCTTAACTCTGAGGTGTGTTTCCTATATGCAGCAAAATGCTGGGTCCTTTTTATGCATCCAGTCTGTTAGTCTATGTCTTTTTACTGGGGAATTGAGTTAAGAGATATTAAGAAATAGTAATTGTTGCTTCCTGTTATTTTCAATGTTATTTTTATGTTTGTGGGATATCTTCTTTTGAGTTTGTTGAAAGATTACTTTCTTGCTTTTTCTAGGGTATAGTTTCCCTCCTTGAGTTGGCGTTTTCCATTTATCATCCTTTGTAAGGATGGGTTTGTGGAAACATATTATGTAAATTCAGTTTTGTCATAGAATATCTTGTTTTCACCATCTATGGTAATTGAAAGTTTTGCTGGTTATAGAAGCCTGGGCTGGCAGTTGTGTTCTCTTAGGGTTATGAGATCTGTCCAGAATCTTCTAGCTTTCATAGTCTTTGGTGAGAAGTCTGGTGTAATTCCGATAGGTCTGCCTTTATATGTTACTTGACCTTTTTCCCTTACTGCTTTTTATATTCTTTCCTTGTTTTGTGCACTTGGTGTTTTGACTATAATGTGACGGGACAAATTTCTTTTCTGGTCCAATGTATTTGGAGTTCTGTGGGCTTCTTGAATGTTTATGTTCATCTCTTTCTTTAGGTTAGGGATGTTTTCTTCTATAATTTTGTTGAAGATATTTACTGGCCCTTAAGTTGGGAACCTTCACTCTCTTCTATACCTCTTATCCTTAGGTTTGGTCTTCTCATTGTGTCCTGGATTTCCTGGATGTTTTGGGTTACGAGCATTTTTGCATTTTGCATTCTCTTTGACCGTTGTGTCAATGTTTTCTATGGTATCTTTTGCATCTGAAATTCTCTCTTCTATCTCTTGTATTCTGTTGGTGATGCTTGTATCTATGACTCCTGATCTCTTTCCTAGGTTTTCTAACTCCAGGGTTGTCTCCCTTTGTGATTTCTTTATTTTTTTTTTCTTTTTCCGTTTTTATATCCTGGATGGTTTTGTTCATTTCCTTCACCTGTTTGATTGTGTTTTCATGTATTTCTTTTTTAATGGCTTCTAGCTGTTTACCTGTGTTCTCCTGTATTTCTTTAAGAGAATTGTGTATTACCTTCTTAAAGTCTTCTGTTCTCATCATGAGAAGTGATTTTAAATCTGAGTCTTGCTTTTCTAGTGTGTTGGGGTATCCAGGGCTCACTGTGGTGGGAGAACTGGGTTCTGATGATGCCAAATTGCCTTGGTTTCTGTTCCTTATGTTCTTGCCCTTGCCTTTCTCCATCTGGTTATCTCTGGTGTTAACTGGTCTTGCTCTCTCTGACTATGGTTTTTCCCTTCTGTAAGCCTCTGTATCAGTACTTCTTGGAGACCAGTTCTCTGTGAGAGGAATTTGGTTTGGAGAACTGTGATACAGGGTCAACTCTGGGGTGCAGACTGAAATCAAAAGGTTTCTCTCCCCAGCTGTTCCTTGGTTCCTGTGTCCTGATGGCTCTGCAAGGGTCCCTCTTGATCCAGGAATTTGAACAAATGTGGTGGTCATGCCTGTGCTCGAAGTTGTGTCGGCACTCCTGGGAGATCAGCTCTCTCCTGGCAGTATTTGAGTATGGAGCCCTGTGTCACAGGATTTGCTCCCCAGCCTCAGAAAGGAAACCAGACCACCACCCCTTAGTCCCTGTGTCTTGAGTGTTCTGGGTGGGTCCCTCTGAGCAGAGGTGCTGGTCTTACCCTCCCTCACAGGCTTGTGCACATTCCTTGGAGTCTATCTTTCTCCTGGTGCCATTTGGCTATGGAGCTCTGTGGCCCAGGCTGAGGTCTCCAGCCACAGATTGGAAGAGTTTATTTTCTAAAAGTCACTAATATAGTTCCCTTTCACCCAAAGCAAGGATTGAAAATTAACAACTTTCTTCCATGACAAAGAATTCTTTGACATAGAAAGAATTTTTTGTCAGATATATATAGATATATCTATCTATCTATCTATCTATATATATATAGATATATAGATATATATAATTATATTGGAGAAAATACAGTGCTTACCCACATAGAAGTTTTTCTGGGTTCTTCCTCCCAGCCCCATGCTCCAAAAAAGACTTAGACTTCAAATATATTTACAAATTCCTCAGCCATATATCTCGGCTTTTCTCTGACTAAAATAATAACAAGACAACCCATTTATTTTAATCTACATTCTGTCTTATGGCTGGTTACTTGTACTAAGGTACCATGTGTCCATTTCCTGACATCTTCTACTGCACAGATCTTTCCACATCTGACTCTAGCCCAGAATTCTTTCTCTTCCTGGATATCCCATCTTCTACTTCCTTTCTAAGCCATAGGCCATAGGTCTTTTACTTGACAGGTGATATATCCATACAATATACAAGACATTCTCTCTACATACCCATGGTGAATTTATGTCATCACTGAAGCGACTCAACTGGTTCAACATGCTTTCATTTCTTTATTTCTTTGAAGTAAATAAACAAACCCACAAATTAGCCAAAGTATGATAATGGACCTTGTAACAACCTCACTGTTGAATGTCTGATCAATATGGGTTCACATAAGTTATCTCAAATCCTAGCACAGGCTTAGCTAGGTGTGAGGGAGTGTTCTGTGTGGTTGAACAAGAATCTAGATGTTCATCTATCCCTCTGAGGCACAGAGAATCCTCCTTTGTACTCTGCTTCTCAGGTGGAACAGACAGTATGAGGTGTAGTCATGGATAGGGTGTGTTTTTTGTATACTTGTACAATCACAAATGGCTGGATTGGGCTACACTTGACTGTTCCCCTAAACTCTGATTGTACCCCATCTTTTCCTCTTGAACCTGAGCTTGTTTTAAAAACCTCAGATCACACTGAAATGACAAAGGAAACATTTCAGGGCTAAGACAAATTTCAGTTTTTCAGACATTCATAACAAAGAATGCATCTCTTTTGTGGCACTTTCCCAGGTGTAACTTTAAAATGAACAAAATTACTATCTGTTTTGTTGCTGTTTCTGTGAATCTAATTGATGTTTATATACATTATCATGAATTTATGTCAACACATATTCAGCGTATTATCTCTAGAGTGTGACACCATACTGGCTCAGGAAAGTATTTGATAAATATTTGTTGAATTAAATAATGTTTGGTAAATAGTGAAAAGATGAAACTGAATCCCAAGAATACACAATCTAGTTTTCTTTCTAATAACTCCTCATTTTTATGGGATAATATTATGGATTGGAATCTGCCCTCAAGGCCCTAAATTCTGGATGTGATGAGTCATAGAATCTTAAGACACTAATTCACAGCATGAAGTAAAACTTTGAAATGAGTGATTACATGTCTTTCAAATACATCATTTTAACAAAACATTCATACAAAAGCTATTTGTATAAAAATGAGATAGTACCTCAAGGAATGGACTTTGATTAGGTTCTGTTCTGAGTTAAGGCTGAAATATGAATGCTAGTTTAAGAAATAACAACAGATAGTTGCAAACATCATTTTGCAAAGACATGAAGGGTTTCCTTAAGTGTGTTGCAGGAAGACAGGCTCTAAATACTGAACTAGATAATTGTTCCGAATCAGATAATTCTGGATGTGACTACTGTGAGAATGGGGTGGGTGAACATGCATGATGAACACCTGCTGAGTGAATTAATTAATAGCAAATTCTTTGAGTGTCTGCTCAGAAGGAAAAGATGCAATTGAGTCCCAAGAATGCCTAGTGTAAGCCCTGTTCTTTTTCTACCACCACCAACAAAAGCAATGAAGCCCCATGTACCTTGAGTATTTTCAACACAAAGAACAAATTCAATCTGAAACAATTCTCAGTCAGCATAAGGCAAAGAAGACTAGCAATGTTATGTACAGACTGTAACTATTACTGTCATTTTTAACAGTGTTGTTGAAACATAATTTAAAATCATTAAACTCACCAATCTAAATTAAGGTTATTTAATATAAATATTGACATATGTATCTATACAAAAAGACTTTGCTAAAATTACAAACACATAACAAACTGAAAGATCTTCTGTAGTGGGTTCTCTTTTAATATTCTCATGTGATCTCACCCACCCCAGCAACAGAAAACTAAAAACTAAAAACTGCCTTTCTCTTGTTATACATGAGTATTGTGACAATGTAGGTAGTGAATTTTTATTAATTGAAAATAATTTTATCTAATAATCTACAGGTGTATTAGTTTGGGCTTTATTGCCGTAAACAATCACCATGACCAAGACAACTCATAAAGTAAAGCATTTAATTGCGCCAGACTTGCATTTCAGAAGTTTAGTCCATTATGGTCATGGTGGGATGAATGTTGGCTGGCAGGCAACCTTGGTGCTTGAGAGGTTTTGACAGTTTTACATCCAGATCAACAGACAGCAGGAAGAGAAATGAAACACACTTCCTCCAACACGGCCACACCTGCTCAAAAAAAGCCATACCTCCTACTAGTGCCACTTCCTATGGATCTATGGTAGCCATTTTCATTCAGACCACCACAACTATGATATGTTGATTACATACACAAAATTTTTGTAATGATCAAATCTAAGCAGGCCAGTTAGTATATGTGTTCATAAAAGCTTACCATTTTGTGATAAAAATATTCAAAGCCCCCTTCTATATATTTTAAAATAAATATTGTCATTGTGTTTTGTTACCTATTATTTATATTTAATTTTACTTTGCTTATAAATGCTTATAAAACAGGGTTTTCCTTATAAAGCCAAGCTAGTCTGGAATTTGCTATATAGTCCAAATTGATCTCTGATGCATGGGCCTTTGTTTTTCAGGGCCCCTGGTATAACAAGAAGGCCCCACCAAGAGCACCTTAATTATGATATTATCTACCACAGACTTATCTCTGTAGCTAGTAATATTATATCATATGCATTTTTTGTTAGCCATCTGTACATTTTATTTGGTGAAGTGTTTATTTAATTTGTCAATTTTTAAAATATTTATGTCTATTTATCAACTCTTAAGGATTTTGCACATTCTATATCCATATATTTTATAAAATATATAATTTACCAGTATGACTTCTTTTCTTAAAAATAAAACAAAACTCTTGTTTTTAGGAGAAACATCTTTAATTTTTGTGAATCCCGATACATGTATTTGCTCTTCTTGGAACGTCACTTTTGAAACTGATTTTAAGAAATCTTTGCCTGGCCCCCCAAATATATATATATATATATATGTTAGCTTGAAATTTTATAATTTCAGGTCATTTCTCTAGTTAATGACCCATTTTGGGTTAATATTAATGATAAATATATGGATCCTCATTTCTATAGTTCATATAGAGATACTAGAGTTGTACAAGATCTAAAATATGTTGGAGGAGTCTTAAAATAAAGTAAGGTTTTTTTTCTCTGTAATTTGGCATAATTTGGTCTTAGACATGAAGTATGAATCTTAGAATCAGCTTGCCAAATTTCAAAACAATTACAAGATATCGATTGGGATTTACATTGGCTCCTTAGAGTTGCTGCAGTTCCCTGTGAGATCAATATTTTGATACTGAAGATATTCGTTCTAATGGAGTTTTGATTGTTTAGACATTAGAAATTAAATTTTTCAGCAAGGCCTGTACTCCTTCCAAAGGATTCTTAGAGGACTACTTCTTTCTCACATGCCTCACATAATCATCAGAAATCCCCCCCCCTTTCTTGTTTTATTAGTTAATTTTCTAATCACTAAAACAAAATATCTGACAAAATCAACTCAAGGAGAGAAGACTTCAGTCTGGCTCCTACTTTCAGATGGTTTTCACGGTGACATAGAAGAAAGCATGCTGGCTCGTGTAAGGCAGAATCTAAGATGAAGCAGGAAAAAACCTATTAGACATATTCCTCCAAACACTGCCTCCATCTTCAAATTTGTAACTCCCTTTGTCTGTATACATGACACTATATTTGTAGAATTCTTCACTTCCAAAGAATTGGTGCTATTGTCTTTTTAAATGTTAAATACTCTATTTTTAAAACATTTATGTTTATACATTAACTCTTTTGGATTTTGTATATTCTATATACATATATTTTATAAAATACGTAATTTACCAGCATGACTTACTTTCTTAAAAACAAAACTCCTGTTTTTAGGAGAAATATCTTTATGTTTTGTGAATCCCAATACATGAATTGTATGTACATGCATATAACTCCATCAAATAAATTGTGCAGAAAGCTAATACACCATTTATATGGATAGATGCTTAATATCATTAGCCATAGGGTTAAGACTGTTGTAGTTGATATTATAATTTAATATGCTTTTGTTGGGGCCTTCTTTTTATTCTAGCTCTGGAGAGACTGAAGCCAAAGGCTAATACAACAGAGATTAATTTGGACTACATATTTAAATATACTTTTTAAACGTTGAATTTTGATCAGTGGAAATGCTTTGATATACTATCAATATACTGTCTATGTTCTTAATACATTTCAGGCTCTCATTTCTTATTCTGTTTTATTGAATGAGATTTAGTAATAACTTTGTCATTTTCAGAAAAGTCTATTTATCCAAATTTTCTATACTCTTTTTTTAAATTTCCCTCCTATAGGCATACACATAGACAAACATTTTCCTTTACTCAGGTATATATATATATATTTTTATCTATGGGGTTGATGATACTTGTGCAAAATCTGATGTGTTTTTTAAAGATTATATTTTATTATGTGGTTGATAAATGGGCCCGGCCACTAGAGGCCAAAGAAGGCACCAGATCCCCAGATCTGGAGTTGCAGGGAATTGTTAACTGCCTGATTGATATTGGTACTGGGAACCAAACATGGTTATCTGCAAAAGTAGGGAAGACTTTTTTGTTTAAGTTTTTATTGTTTCTTCGTGAATTTCACATCAAGTACCTCAACCTCACTCAAACAACCCCCCCTCCGTTCATACCTGCCCTCCATGCTTGCAACTTTTTCCAACAGAGAAAAACTCTAATTGTAGTAGCTGTCGTATGTCACAGTGTCCTACAGTATGCTCTTTTGTCCACACTTCGTTGCTTGCAAATGTTCATTGCAATGACTCACTGGTCTGGGTTGGAGGCCTCTGGTTTCTGCTACTCTATCAATACTGGAACCTCACTGGAACACCTCTGGTATATCCTGTGTAATGGAGTTTTGGATCTGTAAGACCAACTTCTTCATTGATTCTAACAGTTCGTGGATTGGGTAGATTTGGGGAGGGTCAATTCAAAGCCATGGATCTGGGCCTAGTAGTATCTTAACTGAACAACCCTCTGGATCTCCCATATTCTTGTACTTGGGGCTGGCACACAGCAAGTCCCACGACTAGGGACAGCTCTACCCTGCTGCTTAAGTGAGGTGCAGGGCCCACAGTGAACACTTGTAACTGCTGAACCACTTCTGAAAGCAACAAAATCCTCTACATTTTAGCTCTTCTCTTTTTTCTTATAAGTTTGTGTATGTATGCCTATAAATTTTATAGACATTATAAATATTTGGATGTCTTGTTCTTTATTGTATGTAATTTATCATTTTCCATTCTAACATTTATTATTTTCTTTCTTTTATTGCAGGGTAATTTGTTGTTTCATCTAAATTCATTTTTGCAGCTGTTAATGTAAAAGATGATGTCATTAACTTGAGGCCTGTTTTCCTTCTATAGTAGAATTTTTCTGAAAATACAGTTTCAAAGATATTCAACAAATTCTGATATGCCATGATTTCATTTTTTTAAACCTTAATTTAGATTCTACTTTTTTCCGTCTTTGTTTGATTTAAACTTACCACTCAAATATTTTTCAAACATTTAATATTCTATAAGATAGCTTCTGGTTATTGATTGACAATGCAATTTTATTGTGCTAAAGGAATATATTTATGTTCTTCAGCCTTGTATACCCTTTTAATATAAATTACATTTACTTTTTGATCTATCATTATGTATGGAATGAGCACCCTCTTGATAAATACTTTTTAATGTATGTTTCTTTTCTTGTAGGGCAGCAAGTATATGCATCTCTTGACTCAAGTTATTTGACTGTTGCTCATATATACTGTTTCCTAGCATACTTTCTTTTTACTTGTTCTACTTCTAAGAGATGAATACTGACAACCATCATTGTGGCCTCATATTTCCTGATAGGTGAATCAATTTCATAATAGATATCTTTAAACTGTAATATTTTAGGTTCAAACATTTTTTAATTTAATTTTTTTGTTATTCACTCTACATCCCACAACACTTTGCCCATCTCCCCTCCACTTCTCTTCTGAGAGGGTTGAGGGGGCCCTGGGTACCCCCGCCCATTCTGAAACTTCATCTTCCTGTGAGGCTAGGTGCTTTGTCTCCCACTGAGGCCAGAAAAGGCACACCATGTACGTTCTTTGGTTTTTGGTTCAGACTCTGAGAGCTCCAAGGGTCCAGGTTAGTTGACTCTACTGGTTTTCGTGTGGAGTTCCTATCTCCTTTAGGGCACACAATCCTTTCTCCTATTCTTCGATAAGAGTTCCCAAGCTCCTTCCTCTGTTTGCCAGAGGGTGTCTATTTGTCTGCGTCAGCTGCTATTGAAGCCTCTCAGAAGAGAACATGCTTCTGTCTATAACTAGAACAGATTATCACTAATATTATCAGGGATTTGTGTTTGTCCATGGGATGGATCAAACATTTATAATCATCATGGCTTCATGATTAATTTTTTTCTGTTATAAGTATGATAAAAGTATTTAATATAATAAAAATAAATCATTATTTAAGTTCAAATATCTTTTTCTGATGAAATTGCAGCCATTTAATTAGACTAACATTTTACTTCTATTTTATTTTACTTTCAGGTCTTCCATGTACCTTACCTGCATAAATGCATTTCCAGTAATTTTATTATAGGTAGCAGGTAGCTGGATAATTATCCTGCCTTATCATCTTCATTTTTCAAAGTGGATATTAAATAATTAGGACTTAATGTGATTATAATATGCTTGGGTTTATATATAGTATCTACATATGTTTCTTTGCTCTTATCTGTTTTGTGTTATTTTTCACCTTTTTATTTTAGCTTTTTTAATTGAGATTTGAAATGTTTATTTAATCTTCTTCATTGGCATGTTGCTGTTTGTCTGTGTGGTTGCTTCAGGGTTTATCGTTTTGCTTTTAGCTGAAACAAGCTTGTCCTCATAGATTGTTAAACATCTATACATGTACTGACAACCTTTCAGAAGTGACCTTCCATTTTTTCCTTTTCAGAACTGTGTACTACTGATATGCCTTTGACTGTAAATAGGTTATAAAACTGGCACTTAAAGTGTTAATATTTCAGCAAATTGTTTTCCCAATATGTTTAAATACTAACAAACCTCATGTCGTTACTATTTCTAATGTTCCTCGTATCGCTGTGAGTATTTCACCTTATATCACCCTCTTTCTGACCTAATTCTTCTGGTGACATGACGTTTATTTTCAAATGGATGTGTCTCAAAAGGTTTAATTTTAAATTCTTTCTTGAAAGGCATTTTTCTAAGGATGTATTCTAAGTCAACAATTGTTCTTTTGTTCAAAATTTTAAATTTGTTCTACTGTCTTCTCCATTGTTTGTTTTCCAACTTTTGTTAAACTTGTCAAATTCTTATTGCATACATTTTTAGGGTTCTCTATATAATAGTATTTTTTTGGCTGCTCTAAAGATTAATTTTCCTCTCTGTCTCTGTTGTAAAGTTTAATATGTATTTGTCAACTTGATTATACTGAGAATCTCCTAAGAAATTAGTAATACATAACTCTGGCTGTGTCTATGAGTACATCTCCAGAGAATTAGATTATGAAGGTGCTGAACTAATGAGCAGCTTAATCTATTGATGGATTCATAATATGACATTATTGTGATGTGCTCAAAAGTGAGGTATAGGCCTAGTTGGAGGAAGTCATATGAGTGGAGTGTTATTGAAATTACATCTGGCCCTGATCATCTCTATTCTGTTCTACACCCTGTATCTCATTACACAGACTGTATGTCAAAGGCATGGAGACAAAGAACAATGAATGGCTGAAAGAAATTATTCCTCTTCTTAAATTGCTTTGTCATGTATTTCCTCCTAACAAGGAAACAAGAAACTAATACAGCTAGCTGTGATTAATTTGCTCATGATGACTCTTGACTGTGATTTGTTTAAATATTTCAGGATTTTCTGAGTGGTTTTGAGCTATAGGGTTTCTTATCATTTGTTTTTCTTTTTGCTTTAAGCAGCAATGGGGATATTGCAACCACTAATTCTTCTAATATTTTCTTTCTCTATCTTATAGCACTGCACAAATTAGATGTATTTTGAGGCACTTGGAGCTTCTCTAAAAGTAGTGGACACAGAGAGTTCTATATCTACTCTGATGGTATAAATGTAAACATTGAGCTTTGGAACTGCAGAGAATATGAATAGTCACAAGGGTATGTACAGTGGTAATCATCTTAATTATCTAAGATGAGCTGCCATTGAAGGCTTCCAGAGATATTAATGAGATAGGGGAATCTGGGATGGATGTAGAGAGCCCATAGGTGTCTGCTGGAAAAGACTTTGAGATACTAAAGGTAATATGTATGTATTAAAATGAGATAGTTTATAACCAATGAAAACCAAGACCTGTGACATCATATGCTATTATAATAGAACAAAGAATTTGTTCAAGGACAGTACCCTGTGTTTCACTAATCAAGTATATTTTGTAATGTCAAATATGACTAGTAGATATTCACCTCTTAGTTTTTAGTATGTGTTACTTGTAATATATTGCATGATAGTATAAATTTCCTACCAGTAGAGCCTATGCCTTAAATTGTTGTTTTTTTTTTTTCAGAAATGTATATCTGTGTGTTCCTGTAAATGCCTGTAGTGGGACTAAAAAAATGCTTTTTTATTAGTTCAAACATAAATGTACAAAGTTGGATTCATATAAAGAATCCAATGAACTCAATATAAATGAATTACTTAAAAATGAAGCAAAATATAAAAATTATTTCTATTTTAATTTTTTGTTATTGTTTTAGAGAAAGAGAGTTTTATGCTATCCATCTGTCCTCAAATCTCTGTGCAACAGAAAATTACTAAAAATGCTGATGCTCTTGGCTTTATTTCATTAGAATTACAGGTGTGTGCTTCCACATCTGGCTTACCACTCAAAGTTCTATAGGCAACTTGAACTTTCCTGTGAAAATTAAGGAAAAAATCTAATTAAAGGGAAAAAGAAGACATTTTATTATATACAAGATTTTATATACAAGACATTATTCTCTTCTCTTAATTAACATGTCTCTCAATATGCGGCTGTGATGACAATTAGCCCATTAGTGTCCTAGATTCAAATTATATGTATAGTGAAAGTTAGATCAGAATTATTTGAAGTAAAACCTTCAAAAAATTGAAGATATTTCATAGCCTAATAGTTCTGCAGTGAGAAAATTTCTAATAAAAAACATGAGATTAGTGAGATTAGGACAAATAATATTTATGAGAAAGATATATATATTTGTATATGTGCATGTGTATGTACATATGTTTTATATGTCTATATATACATATATATGATATATATCATATATATGATTCAGAAAGATTATATTTATCAATTTAATTTTGTATAATTTTCTATACTGTTTAATGATATATGAATTTATATGCATGTGCATACACATACACACAAATAAGTTTATAGTCTGTTTTCACTTGCCTCAGGAAAGAGGAATGCTTTCAGTAACATAGCATTTGCATTTATTGTAACTACAAAATAGTTCTGTTTCATAAAGAAATCATGGATAAGCCAATTGCTGTAATTGGCAATAGTTAGATAGAAAAATAGAGAAAGGTAGTCCATAAATCTAAAGGAATAGTGACTTTCTTCTAATTTATTTTAATAATAAAGTATGTAGAGAAAATAAAATTATCTTCCACTTAATGTAATGTTCAAGGAGTTGACCATTAAACAAACTGTTCCTTTGAACAAGACATTATATTGAACTGTTCTGATTTCTTTTCATGGCAGAATTATGCTCTTTGTATAAAAGAAAAGACAAAAGGTGACACATATCTCAAGTTACATCTGACTTTTGTCTTTGCCTCACAGGATGAGATTATTTATGACTCCCCTGGAATATGTGCTATTTTAAAATGAGTAAAAAGTTGATGGATTAAGTATTATTAAGCATCACAGAATGTGCATGTGCTTAGGTGGTCAGAATTTGAAGTAGGTTTTGTAAGAAGAGTATTGATGTGCTATAACTTTATTTCTCAGATTCATACAGAGGCCAGTTATAAGTAGGCATGGGAACTGAGTTGCTCTGAGCCAACAGTGCAGTCAGTCTAACCTCTTTCTACAACCTTATATCTTCCTCCTACTTGGCTTCCCTGACTTCACTGGAAGCTGCTCATATCAGGGAGCATTTTATTGTATATCACCCATAGCCATAACAGCCTTAGTCATTGAGAGTACCAAGCAATTTTTAGCTGCATATCTTGACTTCTTTGAGTAATCTTTATGTGTGTCTATCGATCACTATAGCAGTGAATTACATGATGAAACATGGTTGTGGGAGATTTTCAAACATGCATACTCATGGCTCTTAACCCTCTGACCTTATTCTAGAACCTATATTTGTAAATATACTGTGTCTAAAAATTTTTCTTTAATCTCTGCTTTCATCATAAACTATTCTAAAATAATAGTTGATGTTAAAATATACATAATGGTCAAAAAGTAACAGAATGCATTTCTAAACAATATAGTTCATTCATTTTCATTTCACTTAATAAGTTATCTACTATAATTCAGTGTTCAAGGTAAATCAGACACTATGTCTGTCCAGATGGGTCTACAGAGATGTAAGAGATGCATCTTAATTCTATAGTGCCTTGATAATCAGCAAGTACAGATACATAAAGGGCTTTTAAACCTTAATAAAAGCAATCAGTTTAAAAATAAACAAGTTATCTAAATAAACACTTCTCTTAAAATTTTTTAAATGGTCAATAAATATTTTGATTTTAGCATAGATGAATGAGAAAAAGAAGCTCTTATATGCTTTTGGTGGGAATGTAAACTTGTATAGCTATTATGAAAAGCATAAGACAAACATAAAAACATAGAAAAATTTTTTAAAGAATTATTTATTTATTTCATGCATATGAGTATGCTGCAGTTGTCTTCAGACACACCAGAAGAGGGCATCGGCTACTATTGCAGATGATTTTGAGCCACCATGTGGTTGCTGGGAATTGAACTCATGACCTCTGGAAGAGCAGTCAGTGCTCTTCACCACGAGCCATCTCTCCAGCCCTGAACAGAAATGTTATATGATCTAGGTCTACCATTACTAGAAGTACACTTAAAAATTATGCAGCAAAAAGAGATAACTGTATGCCCATGTTTACTACAGCACTATACAATAGATATGTGTAAGAATCTGCCTATGTATATAACAATAGGTGAAAAAATAAAGAAAAGTCAACATTGGTAGAACTAGGAAAGATGTAGGAAGGCAGGGAATACAGCAAGGATGAAAGATGACTGGATGGATATGACAATGAACACTGTGTATATGTGTGGAAATATCACAGTAAGCTCATATATGTTAATAAAAATGGATATTTTAAAAATATCTCTTAAAAAGAGAGAGCATATCCAAAGAACATATAACAGGATCCCTGATACAGAATCCCTTGGTAAGGAAAACGTCCATCAAATGAGGATGATTGAGGTAACAAATGGAGGGCTACAGGGATTTGAGGACAATGAAACAGGATTTCATGTGCAAAGTCCATGAGAGTTGAGGAATATTTTGTTAAAGCTTTTTAATTACTCCTTTGGAGATCAGGAAACATGTGCTGTAGTCCTCTATTAAAGTAAATCATCCACATTTCTTCACATATAGTAACAGTTATATTTATCTGGGTAGAGGGGACGTAGGAAGCCAATAGAACAGACAGAGTGAATTTAACCAGGAAAAATGATATACAAACTTTTCTGCTCTTCTCTGAGAGGAACTTTTTGAAAGATCCATTTTTAGAAGGTATTTTCTAGTTTTCATATTGTACTCTAGTTTAACTTTAATCTTCAGTTTTCAGAATGCTTAACTCAGGCCTTTGTTCTTTTTTATGATTACTATTATCACTAAATTTTCCATATGAGATAAGTTAAATGTAGATACATTAGATGATGCTTAGACTTAGATGTCCAAGCTTACACATTATAGAATATGAACCCAGGTCTGAAAGACCATCTTTATTTTCCATAGACAAACCAGGGTCTACTAAAGAAACTAGGAATGAAACTGTTTGGCAAATAATACTAACCCAGAATAATCTGAGTGAGTATGAAGTGCTGCACAGTAGGAATTAGAAAGCATCAGAGACAGTAACAAGAGGAGCAAAACCAGGATTGTGACAGCAACTGTGGAAACCCTTGTTGGCCTCAGGACAACAAACTAGGACTTAAAATTCTCCAAGGACAAAGTAGGCAAGTTCTTCTTTCTGCTCATTCTTCAAATTCCAAAGACATATCCTATCTCAGTGTTGTCTCGTAGTCCTCAGCTTGTTCTTTGTGTCTATTTCAGTTCTTGGCTACCCTAAGCTCTCTATCTCCTAGACAGCCCAAAGGTCCAGCATACCAGTGTTGGACGCTGAAGCTGCCTATCCACTGGCACAAGCCAGCTTTCCTTGGCCATGAAGGTAAAAACACATGCCCATGTTTTGGTCTGTGACTTATTGAAGAGTATCCATGGCTTCCCTTTGTTGAGCTACTGGTCAGGCTTCACTGAACTTGGTGATGAAAGGGAATTCAGCAGCCCCCTTGTCTCCACGAGGATGTCCCCAGCTCCAACCCACCAGACTTCTAAACTCCCTGGGGCCTCCAGTCTCTTGAGGTTTAGGTGCATCTTCTCTGACTGAACCCAGACCCCACAGTCCTCTCTGTATGTGTGTTGGGGGCCTCATACCAGCTGGTGTATGCTGCCTGATTGGTGGCTCAGTATTTGAGAGATCTCAGGAGTCCAGGTTAGTTGAGACCAATGGTCTTCCAATAAGGTCACCCTCCTCCTCAGATTCTTACCGCTTTTCCCTAATTCAACCACAGGGGTCAGTAGCTTCTGTCCATTGGTTGAGTGTAACTATTTGTATCTTGCTCTTTCAGCTGCTTGTTGGGTCTTTTGGAGGGCAGTCATGATAGGCCCCTTTTTTTGTGAGCACACCATAGGATCAGTAATAGTTTCAGGCCTTGGGGCCTGCGCATGAGCTGGATCCCACTTCGGGCCTGTCGTTGGACCTTCTTTACCTCAGGCTCCTCCCTATTTCCATCCCTGAAGTTCTTTCTGACAGGAACAATTATGGGTCAGAGTTTTGACTGTGGGATGGCAACCCATCCCTCACTTGATGCCCTGTCCTTCTGCTGGAGGTGGGCTCTCTATAAGTCCCCTCACCCTACTCTCTGGCGTTTCATCAAAGGTACCTTCCTTTGAGTCCTGAGAGTTGCTCACCTCCCAGGTTTCAGGTGCATTCTTTTGGTACTTCTAATAGTCAGTTTTTCTTGATGTTCATTTTTTTTCTTTTTGGTACTATGTGGCATCTATTAGAAACTTCATCTCTAGAACTTACTTCATCCAAGATTACCCTTAGCTAATATTCAGCAAATATTTCAATCAATTCACAAGTGCTGAGGTTCAGCCTCTGCTTGAGGAGAGTCCTGAAGTAAGACAAAAATGGGAGTGATACCAGTTCAATAATGATTTGGAATCAGTACTGGATGCTGTCAGTTCAGATGCTCTGTCTTTGCTGAAGGATCCCCATCATTCTTCCTTCATCTCCTTTCCTCCTTCTTTTCGTTTCCTTTCTCCTTTCTTAATCTTTTTCCTTCTCTTCTCTCATTCGTTAGCCTGCCCCCACAGGCTTTAGCCTTTTCCCAAACAGAGAGCCTGAACCCAGTCTTTTATTTACCAAAATTACATCATCAAAGCTTTGATCATTATTAATAACATTTATAGAAATTCCTGAATTTTATGAGTCTTATATCAATAGTTAAAACACCTGCTTCCTTCCAGCAGAAACTAAAGCAAAAGCTCATTTCCTTACAGTTTTTACACAGCCTGTTTTTTATGAGTAGCGGGGCCCAGCTCTTGCTGTTTCATAGAACAGCAAGCAACAGTCTTTAGTAACTGTTTTCATGTAAGAACAGGAAGGAGATAGACTACTAGGTTTCAAATGATTCCTTACTAAGTTTTAAATGATTCCTTACTAAGTTTTAAATTTCATGTAAGTATAACAGTTAGCTCTCTCTAATATCTCTCCAGGCATTATCACCTCCATTCTTTAAGTAACTAGAATATTTATTCTTCTAGTTCATCGTTCAATTTTCTAATCTTTGTTTCCTCATCCTAGCAATTCCATAGTCTCATGTACTCTCCTAATACTATTTACTTTTAAGTCATATACAAGCAATTCTCCTATAAAATAAACCCATCTATCATTACTTGTTTTCTATAGATTCCTTCTTTTCCTAGCCATGACTTTTCTTCTTGAGACCACTCTAACTCTCTATCCTTGATGTCCTCAAGTTTTCCCCGGCTAATTAATGCAGAAGTCATTGGATCTTTATAATTCCAAACTCAAGGTAAAGGCTGGCAATGAACTATTTCTACAAAAGACCATGTAGGCTTTTATGGCCTTTATGGTTATGTTTTCTAGATCCTTTCCCATGACCCTAAAGGCTAAGCAGAAGGCCTGTTTCTTGTCCCTCACAGCCTCATGACCATCTTCATTCCTCACTCATAAGAATCACATGTTTCACTTATTATGGAGTGATTAGCTCTGAGTAATAGGGGAAGTATGTTCTCCCAAAAAGAAAGAGTGAACATAAAATAGAAGAGAAATCAGATCAATTTCTGGCCAACAGCAGTCATCAGTATATATGAGAATTGTGGGATCAATGGCCTGGCAATGCTCCAGGGGCAGGAACTATGCCACACCTCACCTTTCACAGCTGTGCTGAACCCAGCACACAGGTATGTAAAAATTAGTTTGAGATATTCATATATTTTAAAACATGTCCTGTGATAAATATTTTATGATTGGTAAGTTTTATATTTATGAGGAAGATAAAATATAACCTCTGAAGCTTTTAAATATTTTGAGAAGAGAAATAACTCTAAATCTGTGTCATACATTGTTAGTACATACGTGCACACATACACGTGCGAACACACACACACACACAAATACATGAAGCTTCATTGGGAAGATGTCATCTTATATGACTATTTTGGAAATAAATGAGAACAAAATTCATACGATATAACTATTTTTAACATATACATGTTCCTAAAAGTTTATAGTCTCAAGGATTCATGGTTCAGATATAGTTTTAAAGAACCTACAAGTGTTTCACAGGAGAAAGAAATACCTGGGAATCACATTCATTTTATTTCCCAATAGAACATCAAAATCTGACATTAAATTTGTGTAAATCCTGAAGAGTAAAGCACAGAAAACCAAAGGGCTTTCTTTATAAACCATAACCTAGAAGTACTTTGAAAGCATACTTCTAACATTTATCTAAGTATTAGGAGAGTGTATACATGTTTTAGAAGAAATACTCATAGAAAATTGCAATCATGGAGTTCTGTTTCTAAGACTTTAGGCAAATAATTCATTCTGGTTTTCAACTTTTATTTATATACAAGAAGAGGACTATATCAATGTTGAAACGTGATTTGTTTAATTGAAGTGTTTGCAATAAACTCAAAAATGTATTTTAGATCAAAACATTTTGACTTCAAATTAATACTAATATCCTCAGTGAGCAGACTTTGAACTGCTCAACCCCCTGGATTAGCCTAGTTGCCTGAAAGCAGGTAACAGTGAACTTGACCTGTGTTCAGCTTCATAAAACCCCACTTCACTGAGAATATCTCTAAAATTAATTGTGTGGATTCCTTTTGGATATTTTAAAACTTTAAGTTAATTGGGGAGAAACGAATGGTGCTATCCACTTCCTGACCTCACTGCTAACCTTTAATATTTGATGAGTATGAGGAGAGAAACATCCAGAACTCTATGCATTAACATCTGATAGGTACAGTGCAGCTTTCACATAATAAGCTAATTGTACATTCAGCTGAGCAATTCTGCATGCAATCATCTATAAGGGATCAGACAGTTGAAACTGAAGTTAGCTGGTACAAACAAGTACAGGTGCAAAAATTAATAGTAATGATAATAATAATAATACTACACCAGCAAGAGTGAAACCCTTTATTAAACTGAGAGACGGTAGCTTTTCTCCCTGGTTCTTAAGACCAAATATGATTCTAAAAGGCATGGTTAATCAATGCTTATAATTTCATTAATCTTAACTGCTTATATTTTTTTCAGTGCTACTGTAGATGTGCTAATGCATAATTGCCTTCTAGATTTCATTATCAAAAGGTCTATAAAATGTTGGGTAATTCTGTGCAGTTCTCACAACTGAGTTCCTTCCTCCAAGTGAGCCAACAAATATTCACTGATGCAACATAGATAGACATTAGCTATTCCAAACAGCACCTGTTCTGAATTGATCCTCTTGAGTCTCAGGAAAGAGCTTGTAGAATGCTTAGCAGGCATCACACTAATACATGGTTGTTCTGGTTTTTTTTGTTTGTTTCTCCCTTGATTTGTTTTGTTATAATACCTCAAATACTTGAACATACTATATAGGTTAAAGAGTATCTACCCCAGAAACATATAAATTAAAAACCCAAACCACTAACAATACTTTTATTTCTTTTTGAAGCATTAGAATATATTAAAATATTGAAACAATCTTATAGGAAATTTTAAATAGTTGATAGCAATATTATTTAGTGTGTGTCCTTGCTAAATTTTATCAGCATAGAGAAGGTTAGTCTACAATATTATTCCTGAATACACGTTCAGGAAACCATACTGCTATGACCATATAAATCAGAACAAAGTGAAACTATATAAAATTATAGGCATGCTCTAATAAAAAGAAATAGAAACGTCAGGTGATACAATCATCTTTTGAATACATACAGTCTATAAATCTTACTAAAACTGAGTTGTATCCTATTATAAGTAATCTTCAGATATATTCCGTACAAATGTCAGTCAGGACATTCCTTAAAACTCCATATTTTAAACGTCTCAGGAAATCATTCACTGAATAAAGTCCTTGTCATTGAAGCATAAGGACCCATATTTGAATCTCCAGAACCCATGCAATGCTTGACAAAGTAACTAGCATGTCTGTAATTCAGGTACACCTACAGCAAGATGAAAGGCAGATATCAAAGAATCCTCTACAGCTCATTGACCGGATACTCTGCTGTGTGCAGCTTTAAAACAGCAAGAAACTCTGTCTCTACGCAGAGGTGAGAACACTTAAAATATGAACGGGCCAACACACTGGTGCTGAGTCTCATGTGCACATGTGTGGAGTCTTACCACAAGTTTCACATGCCCATGTGGGTATCCTCATCTGTTCAACACCATCAGCACTGAGCCAAGCTGTGCATATGACTATTCAGTTGACCATGATCTTAGAAGTTGATCTCTAGATCACTGTTGAGCTACTTCCATGTCTAAAGTTAAGAGTCTAAATAGAATCTGCTGTGAATCATACACATCACATACAATTAACTGAGTAGTCTAGAATGTGCATATATTTAAATAAACTCTTGAGCTCATTTAGAATAGCATCAAAAGAAGGTCGCCATTTTTGTAGAAAATGTTTATTAAATAAGTGTGGATTTCTTAATGTTAATTTAATTACTTTTAAAAACTTTGTAACATGCAGTGTTTTTAATAGAGGTCAACATAATAGTAAGAATAGAAATATGTGACTTACTGAAGCCTAAGTGGTAAGCTGTAAGTATAGGGACATTTAGAGCCTTTCTATTCCTGATATATTGGAGTTCTTTTGGCAATTTTACTCAAGAAGAGGCATATTCTTGGTTTTCTGGCTCACTTTTTCTTTTCATATGAAGATCACTTATTCTGATTGTTCAGCAAATGTTAGTGAGGATTCATTAGACATAGTAAAGGCAAAATATATTTTCAAAGTAAATGCTTAGTTACAGTCTAGAGGGCTATATTATGAGTAAGCCCCACATGGTCATACAATATACAAAGGAAAGTCCTAGGCACACCTGTTAAAATGAAGGACAGACTCGTGATAAAGAAGAAAAGGCAAGGAGTTAAGGAAAAGTAAAAAAACCCTAGAGGCAAAAGCATCTTCGGGGTGACTTGAGAACCTGAGAATAAGTCAACTAACATGGCTTTAGAATGGTTGGGGAAAGTCTGACAAGACTGAGCCAGGAAGGTAGGCAGGGGTCAGAAGCTTAAGGAACGTGAAGGCTAATGGAAAGACAAACCACCTTCAACTACAAGGAACTTAAAACCCATGCCCTACAAAATCTGAAAATTATGTGAAATGCAGAACAAAGGAATAAACACCTAATGAATGTTTTTGAATGCTAATGAGTGTTTTGAATTAGCATCACTAAGCAATGCTCACAAAGACTTCAAAGGAATCCAGCTTCCTTCATTTAAGAAGCAAGTTTTGCTCCATTTTTTTTAATTACAATTTTTTTCTACCATAGCAAACGTATGCTTCCTCAATTCTCCTCTCCCTTAAGTGACTCAAAAATTCACCATATGAATAATTGAAGAGAATGAACTGGGAGAATCTACCAACTATTGTTTAGTGACAAATTCATTTACTAAACTAAAAAAAATGGCTCATAAAGAATATTACAATGCTAAATATAGACCTTGAAGACAGAAATATGCACTTAATAAGCTCTGTTAGCAATATGGATAACCATAATAATTGGAGGGGCTTCTTAATTTAGCATGCAGCTAAACTTAAAGAGGGGTTATCATTCATCCCCACTGATGACTTCTGGCTGAGCCTAAATGAACAAAATTCTCAGGCCTTAAAAATGACTCATATCACTACACCTTCTAATGAAACAAAGTTGCTATAACTTTTTAATTTTCCTTTTCTGCATGTTGCCAGTACATTATTTTTTAAATAACTGTGGCCTTTGTACGAAGCCATGTTTTTATAAGCTATGATGACTATTTCTAGGTGTTAAGATATAATAAGTAGGCATGGGTTTATGATTTTTGTCTTAAATTTTTATATAATGCTCCTGGTTACTGGTTATTTTTCTTTCCTGATATATCTATTGTCATTATATTACCACTAATATATTTTCCCTCTGGTGTGTGAATTTGTATATATGCCTCTAGAAATCAAAAAGAAGAATCAATATTCATGAAAAAAATAGCTAAATATTTCAAGTGTTATACTCTCAATTATTTCATTTTATATTTTAGACTTTAAAAATAATGTTTTCTATTTCAAAAGTTCACATTTGCCAATACCTTTGGAATCCTATAGATAGAAATTTACAAATTACATTTATGTAGCACAATCCCCTACTTTACAAATAAAATATATTGGTTTGTTAAAAATTTTGGTGAACATAATATCTTCCTTTAGGCTTTGTAAGTCACATATTCAGAGCAAATTACAATATATGCTATCATTTGTATTTTGTTTCACTTATAGTCATCATAGGATTATGGGACCCCATGCTTCAGTTTTATAAAATTGTCCTCAAATTAGATTTGTGACCTCTCTGTGAGAGACAGGTGCGAGTCCCCCACATATGTACACATAGAACAAGCACGCATAATTCACAAACATTCACAAATATGTATATATTGAACTTGAAGCTCTTCGAGTTAGGTATATGATACATAGGTGAGGGTATCATTAATATTTAGAACAACGATACTTATGTCTGTAGAATAGACTCAGACAACTTTGCTCACATCACTTCCCACATTGGGAACATTGGGTTTCATTTCCCATATTTCTTTACTGATTTCTACAGTCTTGTCTTTCTTATTTTAGTTAAAATGCAGGGTACTACCTCAGGGTAATGTTCTCTTCCACTTTCCATGGATGTGTCCTGTTGTTTTATGTTCTGCTTTACGCTTTTATGTTTTGTTAAAACAAATAACATGGTTTATGATCATGAATTTCTACTTCTCCATTAACAATAATATATTTAGTGATGTGGTGGTTTAGAAGAAGATGGCCTTCATAGGTTCATAGGGAGTGAACCTATTGAGAGGATTGGCCTTGCTGAAGTACATGTGGCTTTGTTGCTAGGAGGGCATCACTGGAGGAAGACTTTGATATCTCAGATACTCAAGCCAAGCCAGTGACTCACAGTCTTTTTCTGTTGCCTGCCTGTCCAGACCCAACTTTCAAGTCCAGCACCATATAGCCATTCTTCCTACCATGATAATAATAGACTAAACCCCTAAAGTATAAGCTAGCACCAATTAAATGTCAGTACCAACTAAATGTTTTATTAGAGTGGCATGGTTATGGTGTTCCTTCATAGCAATAGAAATTCTAAGACAGAAGTTGGTACCAGGGACTACAGTATTGTTGTGATAGGCATAATCACCCTTTTGTTTGGAGAAATGTGGACTTTGGGGATTTGGATTAGAAAAGCAGTTGAATGCTTTAAGTGGGGCTTAATGGGTCATGCTAGTAGGACTATAAAAGACAATGGTGGTGAGAGTAGTTTGAATTGTGAGGGCTTTGCTCAAGAAGTTTCGGAGGAGAAGACTAGTGTTCTTAAGATATATTGGCTAAGAATGTGGCTACTTTTTGCTTATGTCCAAAGAAGTCTGTTGAGGCTAAATTGAAAATTTTTCAATAAATGGCTTTGGCAGAGGAAATTTCAAAGAACCCTAGTATTGATTCTGTCATGTCATTATTAGTGTTCATTCTAATGAATATACATAATGAAAGGGAGCAAGCTGAGCAAGAAAAAATACAAAATATACATTCCTAGGAGAACAACAAAATAGAACAGAGCTAAATCCTGTGTTCAAGAAGATAAACAGAGTAAATGTATCTTATGTTAAACAGACCTTATGTTAGATGAAATAAAGGGTTTGATGACATCTGTTAAAGATATCACCCAGCTAAGCATTTAACTTGTGAAGAGGCATTAAAGAAAACTTAGGGCTGGTCATGGTATGGTAGTGCATACTTTTAATCCCAGCACTCAGAAGGCAAAGGCTGGTAGATCTCTGAATTTCAGGTAAACCTGATCTTCATATTTAGTTTCAGGACAGCCAAGCTTAGACAGTAAAGGAAACCATCAAAACCAGAAAGTGCATAAAGATGTAATTCAGTGAGGGGGCTGTGTCCCAGATCCAGCAAGCAGTCAAACTTCGCAGCTTCAGTCACATGGTTCTGATTTTAGAGTGAAGAATAGAAGAAAGGTGTTATAGAATCTCCCTCCCCCACAACAACAAAAGCTGCTGGGGCCAGGAGTGTGCCAGGGGTTCCCTTGTATGGAGGTATGAGGAGCCCATTGTATGAAGTTGTGAAGATATGAAGCTGGATTGCCTTGGAATTCCCGAAATGTTTAAGATGCCAGAACTATGATATACCTGCCAAGGAACATTACTAACAAGAAATAGAGCCAGCTCAAGAGAAAGAAGTGTGTTGCAGTCAATGAACATGAAAGGAGTTGGAAATATGAAGAGCGTTTTAACATTAGACATGGGGATTCTTAGTTCGGCATTTTGCCCAGCTGATCTTGCTTTGATCCAGTATTTTCTCACTATGCTTTCGTTCCTCCTTTTGGGAATGATAATGTATATCCTGTGTTATTATATATTGTGAGTATGTCATCTATTTTTTGGCTTTGATTTTACAGGGGACTAAAGTTAAGATATAACTAGAAGTCTCAGAAGAGACTTTGGACTTTTATACACTGCAAGGACTTTTAAAGTTGAACTTAATGCATTTCCATATTATGATATGGTTACAGCCTATGGAGGCCAAGGAATATAATGTAGAAGTTTGAGAGAAAATAGCTCCCATAGGCTCACAAGATGTGGCACTATTAATTAAGAGGTATGGACTTTCTTGAACAGGTGCAGCTTTGTTGTAGAGTGTGTCACTGAGGGGTAGGCTTTGAAGTCTCAGATGCTCAAGCCAGGTCAGTGGTTCAGTTTCTTCATGCTGTCTGTCAATCTGGATATCTGATTCTTCTCCAGCCCCATATCTACCTGAAAGCTGCCATGCTTCCTGCCTTGATGGTCATGAACTGAAACTCTTGAAACTGTAAGCCAGACCAAATTAAATGTTTTACTTTATAAGAGTTGCCATGGTCATGGTGTCTCTTCACAGCAATAGAAATGCCAAGACAAATGACAAGCAACTGAATTTAAATGTGGTGACATATTAAAATAATATAGACATTGTACAATATCGGTATTTTGTAAGACAAAACATTCATTATAGATCTTTGGTCACTGCTAAGAGCTTCTAGTTTGGAGAAGTAAAGCTTGAAATACCAGGATTATATTCTCCTCTATATTCATGCCTGCTTCAATGTGGCTTGGAGTCTTTCTCCTGATGCATGTGTTAATGGGATATGTGCACAAGGAGAAACTATAGGAATATATTAGCAGTTTTTCCTACTCCAGATTTTGAGTAGCAGTAGCAGGACCTTTCTGGGCCTATTTGAGTCGCATCCCAATCATGGACAGATCACTGTAGCTCAAGAATCATGAAGACCAAGTTAGAGAGACATGCTGTCTATTGGATAATGAATATTAAAAGTAAAAGGCAACTGAGTGTGACAAAGACTCTATTTAGCAGTAAGTTGAACAGATGAAACAGGCAACCTTTGTGTAGTTATTTGTTTGGTATCCATAATGGATACTAGAAAGTACATTTTGTGATGGATGAGAATGTATTAAATTTCCTCTTTACTTTACTACCTGACACAGTTCCATGAGCATCATAGACTATGATAATTATTTACTGATTGAATAACTGGATATATCCAAATAAAATTGTTTTGATTGTCTTAGTTAAGGTTTTACTGCTATGAACAGATACTATGACCTAGACAACTCTTATAAGAATAACATTTAATTGGGACTAGTTCAGAGGCTCAGTCCATTATCATCAAGCCAGGAACATGGAAACATCCAAGCAGGCATGGTACAGGAGGAGTTGAGAATTCTACATCTTAATTTGAAGGCTGCTAGGAGAAGACTGGCTTCCATGAAGCTAGAACTGGGGGATTAAAGCCCATGCCCACAGTGACACACCTACTCCAACAAGGCCACACCTCCTAATGGTGCCACACCCTAGGCCAAGCCTGTATAAACCATCACATTGAATGATGAAGGAGACAGATTAAATGGGGAAGCAATGAACCCTGTTAGATAATGAGAATTTTCAGGGCTTATAAGGCAGAAGGATGCTTCAACTATCTCTCTCTCTCTCTCTCTCTCTCTCTCTCTCTGTGTGTGTGTGTGTGTGTGTGTGTGTGTATGTTTGCAGGTGTATGTGTCTCTGCATGTCCATGTGTCTGTCTGTGTCTGTGTGTGTACGCATGCATTTTTAATTGCCTGCCTCACTTCCAGAAAAGAAGGGCATTACATGAACAGATGTTATATTTCTAGTGAGCTTGTCCCTTTGGGATCAAATGAGTTATAGAGCTCTGCTTCAAATCCTGTAAGCTCACTTGAAGAGATGTTGGATAATTCTAATCCTTACTGTTCTCCATCTCTTTGGGGAGGGCAACTGGGTATTTCACACTAAGAATAGCTACAATCTCTTCTCCTGTGGAGAAAATGCTCCCTTTGGATACACAAATTTGTGGAGGACACTGATCCCACCAGCTTGATTGTGAGACCCCATACCCTTCGGATGATACTTTCACTCCCTGCCAGGATTGCAGGCCCTGCCTAACTGAGTCTAAGGTTTTCTCAGAAATATAACATTGTGAAACATAACATGTTACTTCCCATATTTCCATGTATTCCACTATGACATAATCACTTTGTTACCTTTGACACTTGGATCATTGCTAGAATCAATGACTAGGATCAAGATACAACTAGGTAGGGTATAAGAGACGCCACGAGTTGTAATTCTGCTTTCTGATAAACGTGATGACCTGAGTTCATTTCCCAGGACCCATATGGTAGAGACAACAGACTCTCCCTTGTCCTCTGGCATTCACCTGTACACTGTACTGCAGACACACACACACACACACACACACACACACACACACCAATGTAATAAAAGTTTTTTAAAGATATAACTGAGTAAAGAGGATAAAAACATGACTCCCAAGAGATAGAAAAAAGCAGCAGGATTTACCAGAATTAAGAGAAACAAGACACCATGAATCTGCAAGACAAAGAAGGAGGACAAAGAAGAAGGGAAACAGAAAATTAACTTCCTTGACCACCTACTTTGTGGCAGACTCTCATAGATAACAAGTTATAGGTTTAATCCTTTCAATTGGCAAAGTGGCCTTTTATTTGGATGCAACAGACAGGGGAATAGAATCTAAGAGATACTAAATAATTTGCCCTCAATTGCAAATCCCAATTTTGGTTGCTTCTTAGAAAATAAAGTAGAAAGAATAAAAAGGAAAAGTGATTCAAAACCTGAAGAAATGTTAGTTTAAAGAGGCTCCAAGTACTTGTACAGATATGGATGTCTCTAAGTTAAACTCATTTAATTTCTTGTTGCCCAGAACAGTATAATTTTGTGGGACTAATTCTAAAAATTGTTTCAAAAGAGACAATTTATCAGAAAAGGCTACTTACTTGAAAATTTTGTTTGAGTTTAACATGCCATTTAAACTGGGAAGTTTTTCTCTCTGAAAAATATGCATGATTAAATCATTCAGATAAAAAAGAAGAGTACAAACCCATTCCCTTTGGGTGCCTCAGTAGCACTCAGGTGTGTAATGAAAGAGAATGTACATATACATCTTAAAGATCTTTCTAATCCCAAGGGTAATATGAAAACCTTTCGTGGAACAGGCCACTCAGCATAGTATAGTGATATCCCTGTTGATATAATTAGATGTTGCTAGTCTCTAAACCCAGACCCTGCAGATTCAGTTGTAATAAAGCATACACAATAATTACTGAGCCAATATCTAAATGTGTGCTCTTTCTTCTCTACCTACACCTACATTTTTTCCTGTTTTAAAACTATTTTCAAAATGTTATTATTCTTGTACTCTAATGGCTGATTATTCAGAATATTTCTGTTTGATGATCCTGCTCAGCCAGCTTACTCAGAGTAGCTTGCTTTTGTCCCTTTTCTTTTTCCTCACTACCCATTCTTTAATGTTTTAGAAATAAATGTTTTGAAGTTGCATGCTGGTTAAGTGACAGACCCATACTTAGTTTAAGTATTTAGAAAACACAGCCAGAAAATCATTGGCTTAGTGTCACTTACAAATATGTTGGCTGCCAGCAGGCAGAGGCTAAATCTCTAGAATGAAAAACAGCCCTAAAGGGCCAGACAATGCTTTTTGCCTGAAATCTATGCTTCTACTTCTCCCTCTACTTGGGTACTCCAATTTTGTTCAAGGAGAGAATGAGTTCAACTCTCTATAAAAATTAAACAGCAAGGTGTTAGCTTTCTGTGTCTGGCCCATGGAAATGTATGTAGAGCTGCATATGCAGGTCTCCTGTTTTCATTTTGCTTTAGTTAGCAAAAGATAGATGTATTACTAATATAACATAGTAATCTATGTAACCCACCTGAAGACTAGTTTTTCAAAGCTTGATGCTGACTGAAACCTGATGTATTATGTTAGATGACTTGATGGTGGGGGAGGGGTGTAGAGAGGAAAACTTATCTGTAGGTACTAAATCATAACTGAACAGGAAGAAATTCTGCCATGATGCCCATAGTGGGGATGAAGTGGGAACTTCTGGATTCTTTGGAAATTCAGTTGTGTCACATGATGTCGTTCTGGAAGCTGCCTTGTGAGAGCATGTTTTGCTGGAGCAGATGCATGAGAGGGCATATGGTGTTTAGAAAAAATATAAGTATAATGCTATAGACAGTGAGCAGACATTCTTGTATTGCTACACTTTAATATTCCAGTGATCTTCAACAGCCACACAACATTTCAATTGCAATATGCCAGTGGTCTCAATAGCTATGCAACACTTCAGTAATCTTTGTTAGTCTTCACTTGGTTGAAAGAAACACACCAAAGAACTTCTTATGGTAATTCTGACTAGTTCTTGTCTTTTGCACTGACTTCTCATGATTATACAGAGCCTGGTGGTTTCTGTTGGATCAAGCTGCTGATTTGGGTTTGGTGTTTGCTATTGGATTGGACTGCTGATATCCTGACAAAAAAGATTGGAATTACCCCCAAAAAACTATGTCTAAACCCCGTCCATAACCCCCTTTTCTTGTTAAATTTCTTTCATGGCTACCTCTGTGTGCTAGAAGGGAGGGTGAAGTGTTTAAGAACACTAAATGAGGTAGGTTTGGAAAAATCTAAGTCTACAGAGGGATACTCCAAATAGCAGTAATGTCCCGTGTATTTCACAAGGTAAGAAATAGGGGTTGCAATGTTGACAGCAGAAAGAAAGGTAAGCATTTGAGGAAACATGAGATGTGTAACCAAATTCAAACATTATACAAAACAATATATCATACAACAGAATATCACATGTTATCCCCTGGACAAAAACTGCTAGGATAAGCAGGTGCAAATATCCATCAACTGGTGTCCATCAACTGTGCAGTATACAACCTTACCCATTGGATTCAATAGACAATTATAGCCAGTTCTGCTGTCCTTTAATCTCAGAACATAAAACTTAAACATGAAAAAAAAAACGGCATCTTTAACATGGCCCAGAAAACACTTCCCAGCTGGGCGCTGGCCAATATCTGTGCGGACCTTCAGTATGCGGACCACACTGACAGAGCTTTGGTAGTCCCAGAAAGCAAAGTCAGTATGTCCTCAAGAAAAAAAACAAAAAAACAAAAAAACTTAACTTAAACATGACCACGGACCACCACGGGTATTTTGTTTGTTCTTTTCATTACTTCCCATGAGTGATACCTGTCACAGTTAACTTCTACCAATCGTATTGTTATCTCTGCTTTACAAAGGCCCACTATGAAGATAAAAAGGGAAATTGATCACGATCTACCTAGGCTGTTAAGTATTAATTGGATTATATTTTGGATGAAAGAGTCCCCTTCCTGTTTCCTAACTATAAATCAGTTGGTCTTACCAATGAGCTCTCTTATCACTCTCTTCACACACATTTTTAAGATATGGCATTATTTGTGGGAATTTGAATAGGGCTGAAATTTTTGCTTATCTAGCATAAATTTAGTGTGTGTAGGAATGAAGAATGATCTGGAAATAAAGAAGACATGGCTAGTGCTTCCATGGAACTTATGTTTTGTTGATAATGGCTTTAAAATATTTTCAAGGTGACACTTGAATAATTGTAATATCTGCAGCTATAAGGATCATGGAAGTGAGACAAAGAGCTGTAGTCCAGGCGCATGTGAAACACTTCCATAAAGAAGTAATAGCCTTGTTATGATATCACTCTAACAAGGATATCACCTCTTTAATGAAGAGGAGAAGAGGGGAGAAAGGTGGGAGGGCTTTTGGGAAAGGGGGACCAGGACTGTGGACAATGTTTGAGATGTAAATAAATAAATAAATATCAGTGTTATCCTATTTGTGCTGAGACACGGATGTTAATGCCATTGGTGAGGGATTAACAGCTTGCTTTCAACAGGAGGAATGTACCTGAAAGACCTAGAAGCATGGGGAGTCAGAGAAGCTGTGATCCTACCAAGATAAAACAGAGTGAACAGATAAACACAGGAAGCTGCAGAAGGGAAGCAAGAGCCAGGCCAGAGAGTGCCATCTGTCAAGGTCAAAAGCTGGTGCAAACAAAATGGTTTTACTTGTATAAAAAACATATTCTGGAAATGGAGAGGGTTTTATTTTATTATTATTATTATCATTATTATTATTATTAATAATAATAATAATTAGTGACAAGCTGACTTTGTCAGGAAAAGCTCCCAATCTTTCAGTAGCTTATAAATAACTTGGGTTGAGTTGCCTCTGGCCAAATGTCTAGCACTTTAAGAAGTGTTCTTCTACCAAGATGCCATTAGACGTAGCTCAGATACTTCTCTTCTGTGTTAGAATGACATCTAATCCTCCAATTAAAGAACTGTATGAGTTTGCAAAAAAAAGAATACATAAAATTATAGAGATTCAAACTCTTTATCTGTATGATGGAGCTAATCTGCCTTCCTCTCCAGGGTTACCTAGTCACTACATGAATCAATTTCACAAAAAAAAAAGTTAAATTTCCAACTTGGTCTGTGCCACATGGCTCTATACCCAAATAGCACAGGGAAAGAGCTAGACTCCCAGGATTGTGGACAAGACTGTGAGGGGCAAAGACCAGCACCTCTGCTCAGAGGGACCTGCCCAGAACCCTCAGGGCACAGTGACCTATAAGCAGCCTGGGACAGGAGCCTTCTCTTTTCCTTCTGCAACCTGGGACCTCAGTCTCTGTCACTGGGCTCCATAGCCAAATAGCACCAGGAGAAAGCAAGTCTCCCAGGAGTGTGGAAAAGCTTGTAAGCAGAGGTAAGACAAACATCACTGCACAGCAGGACCCATCCGAACCCTCAGGACACAGAGACTAAGGAGCAGCCTGGGACAGGAGCATTCCAGTTTCCATGTGTAGCCTGGAACCTCAGTCTGAGACACACAGCTCCATATACAATAGTGCAGTGTAAGAGCTAGCCTCCCAGGAGTGTGCACAAGCCTGTTATCAGGAGTAAGGCCAGCACCTCTGCTCAGATGGACCCGCCCAGATTCCTCACAACACAGGGACTGAGGAGTGGCCTTCCAGTTTCCTTCACTGCCAGGGAGCTGATCCTGTAACACAGGGCTCCACACTCAAATAGTGCCAGGAGAGAGCTGGTCTCCCAGGTGTGCTGAGACACCTTTGAGCATAGGAAGAACACCACTTCTGTTCAAATTCCTAGATCAAGAGGGACCTTCGAAAAGCCATCAGGATACAGGAACCAAGGAACAACTGCGGACAGGATCCTTCTGGTTTCTGTCTGGTCCTCAGAGCCGACCCTGTACCATAGCTTTCCAAACCCAAATTCCTCTCAGAGAGAGCTGGACAACAAGGAGTAGTAGCACAAAGGATTACAGGAGGGACAAGCCACTGTCAGAGAGAGCAACACTAGCTATTACCAGAGATAACCAGATGGCAAAAGGCAAGGGCAAGAACATAAGGAACAGAAACCAAGGCACCTTGGCATCACCAGAACCCAGTTCTCCCAGCACAGTGAGCGCTGGATACACCAACACACCAGAAAAGCAAGACTCAGATTTAAAAACACTTCCCATGATGATGATAAAAGACTTTAAGAAGGAAATAAATAACTCCCTTACAGAAATACAAGAGAACACAGGTAAACAGCTAGAAGCCTGAAAAGAGGAAATACATGAAAACACAATCAAACAGGCAAAGAAAATGAACAAAACCATCTAGGATCTAAAAACGGAAATAGAAAAAATAAAGAAATCACCAAGGCAGACAATCCAGGAGATAGAAAAACTAGGAAAGTGATCAGGAGTCATAGATGCAAGCATCACGAACAGAATACAAGAGATAGAAGAGAGAATCTCTGGTGCAGAGAATACCATAGAAAACATTGGCACAACAGTCAAAGAAAATGCTAAATGCAAAGAGCTCCTAACAAAAAGCATTCAGGAAATCGAGGAAACAATGAGAAGACTAAACCTAAGGATAATAAATATAGCAGAAAGTGAAGATTCCCAACTTAAATGGCCAGTAAATATCTTCAACAAATTATAAAAGAAAACTTCCCTAACTTAAAGGAAGACATGAACATAAACATTAAAGAAGCCTACAGAACTCTAACTAGACTGGACCAGAAAAGAAATTTGTCCTGTCACATTATAGTCAAAACACCAAATGCACAAAACAAGGAAAGGACCATGACTGAGGATGTTGAACATTTCTTTAGGTGCTTCTCAGACATTCGAGTTTCTTCAGTTGAGAATTCGGTTTAGCTCTGTTCCCCATTTTTTTGATAGGGTTATTTAGATCTCTGGAGTCTAACTTCTTGAGTTCTTTGAATATATTGGATATTAACCCTCTATCTGATGTAGGATTGGGAAAGATCTTTCCCCAATAAGTTGTTTGCTGTTTTGTCTTATTTACACTGTCCTTTGCCTTACAGAACTTTTCTAATTTCATGAGGTCCCTATGTCAATTCTTGATCTTAGAGCATAAGCCATTAGTGTTCTGTTCAGGAACTTTTCCCCTGAGCCCATGTGTTCGAGACTTTTCCCCAATTTCTCTTCTATTAGATTCAGTGTTTCTGGTTTTATGTAGAGTTCTTTGATCCACGTGGATTTGAACTTTGTACAGGGATATAGGAATTGATCAATTGGCATTCTTCTACATGTAGACCACCACTTGATCCTGCACCATTTGTTGAAAAGGCTGACTTTTCCCCCCTGGATGGTTTTAACTCCTTTGTCAAAAATCAAGTGACTGTAAGTGTGTGGGTTCATTTCTGGGTCTTCAATTCTATTCCATTGATCTACCTGCCTGTCACTGTACCAGTATCATGCAATTTTTTTTTTTTTTATCAAAATTGATCTGTAGTACACCTTGAGGACAGGGATGCTGATTCCCCCAGAAATCCTTCTATTGTTGAGAATAGTTTTTGCTATCCTGGGTTTTTGTTACTCCATATGAATTTGAGAATTGCTCTTTCTAAGTCTATGAAGAATTGAGTTGAAATTTGGATGGGGATAGCATTGAATCTGTATATTGCTTTTTGGCAGGATGGCCATTTTAACTATATTAATCCTGCCAATCCATGAGCATGGGAGATCTTTCCATCCTCTGAGGTCTTCTTCGATTTCTTTCTTCAGACACTTGAAGTTCTTGTCATACAGATCTTTAATTTGATTGGTTAGAGTCACACCAAGATACTTTACATTGTTTGTGACAATTATGAAGGGTGTTATTTCCCTAAATTCTTTCTCAACCTGTTTATCCTTTGAGTTAAGGAAGGTTACTGATTTGCTTGAGTTAATTTTGTATCTGGCCACTTTGCTGAAGCTGTTCATAAGCTGTAGCAGATCTCTGGTGGAGTTTTTGGGTCACTTAAGTATACCATCATATTATCTGCAAATAGTGATGTTTTGATTTCTTCCTTTCCAATTGATATCCCTTTGACCTCCTTTTGTTGTCTGATTGCTCTAGATAGAACTTCCAGTACTATATTGAATAGATAGGGAGAGAGAGGGCAGCCTTGTCTAGTCCCTGATTTTAGTGGGATTGCTTCAAGTTTCTTTCCATTTAGTTTGATGTTGGCCACTGGTTTACTGTATATTGCTTTTACTATGTTTACGTATGGTCCTTGAATTCCTGATCTTGGCAAGTCTTTTATCATGAAGGGATGTTGAACTTTGTCAAATGCTTTTTCAGCATCTGAGGAAATGACCATGTGGTTTTTTTTCTTTGAGTTTGTTTATGCTATGTAGTGGATTACATTGATAGATTTCTGGGTATTGAACCATCCCTGCATCCCTGGGATGAAGCCTACTTGATCATGGTGAATGGTCATTTTGATGTGTTCTTGGATTTGGTTTGCAAAAATTTCATTGAGTATATTTGCATCAATATTCATAAGGGAAATTGGTCTGAAGATTTATTTTATTGTTATGTCTTGTGGGATTTTGGTATCATTGTAACTGTGGCCTTATAGAATGAATTGGGTAGTGTTACTTCTGTTTCTATTTTGTGGAATAGATTGAAGAGTATTGGTATTAGGTCTTTTTTGAAGGTCGGATAGAATTCTGCACTGAACCCATCTGCTTCTGGGCTTTTTTTTTCGGTTGGGAGACTTTTAATGACTGCTTCTCTTTCTTTAGGGGTTATGGGACTGTTTGGATGGTTTAACTGATCCTGATTTAACTTTGGTAATTGGTATCTGTCTAGAAACTTGTCCATTTCCTCCAGATTTTCCAATTTTGTTGCATACACGCTTTTGTAGTAGGATCTGATGATTTTTTTTTTTAATTTCCTCAGAGTCTGTTGTTATATCTCCCTTTTCATTTCTAATTTTGTTAATTTGCATAATGTCTCTGTGCCCTCTGGTTGATCTGGCTAAGGGTTTATCTATCTTGTTGATTTTCTCAAAGAACCAGCTCCTGGTTTTGTTGATTCTTTGTATAGTTCTTTTAGTTTCCTGTATGTTGATTTTAGCTCTTAATTTAATTATTTCCTGCCCTCTTTTTATTCTAGAACTTTCAGGTGTGCTGTTAAGCTGCTAGTATATGCTCTCTCCAGTTATGTTTTGGAGGCATTCAGAGCTATGAGTTTTCCTCTTGACACTGCATTCATTGTGTCCCATAGGTTTGGGTATGTTATACTTTCATTTTCATTAAATTCTAGGAAGTCTTTAATTTATTTTTTTATTTCTTCCTTGACAAAGTTATCATTGAGTAGAGCATTGTTCAGCTTCCATGTGTATGTGGGCTCTCTGTTATTACTCTTGCCACTGAAGACAATCCTTATACTGTAGTGGTCTGATAGGAGGCAAGGGATTATTTCAATCTTCTTATATCTGTTGAGGTTTGTTTTGTGACCAATTATATGATCAATTTTGGAAAAGGTACCATGAGGTACTGAGAAGAAGGTATATTCTTTTGATGTAGGATTAAATGTTTTATAGATATCTGTTAAATCCATTTGGTTCATAACATCGGTTAGTTTCACTGTGTCTCTGTATAGTTTACTTTTCCAAGATCTGTCCATTGTTGATAGTGGGATGTTGAAGTCTCCCACTATTATTTTGTGAGGTGCAATGTGTGCTTTGAGTTTTAGAAAAGTTTCTTTTATGAATGTGGGAGTGCTTGCATTTGGGGAATAGGTGTTCAGAATTGAGAGTTCTTCTTGGTAGATTTTTTCTTTGATAAGTATGAAGTGTCCTTCCTTACCTTTTATGATGATTTTTGGTTGAAAGTTGATTTTATCCGATATTAGAATGGATACTGCTGCCCATTTCTAGGGACCATTTGCCTGGAAAACAGTTTTCCAGCCCTTTACTCTGAGGTAGTGTTTGTCTTTAACACAGAGGTATGTTTCGTTGATGGAGCAAAATTCTGGGTCCTGTTTATGGATCCAGTCTGTCAGTCTACGTTTTTTGTTTTGTTTTTTTTTTTTTTTGCGGGGGTGGGGGGAGGGGATTGAGACCATTGATGTTAAGAGATATTAAAGAATAGTGATTGTTGCTTCCTGCTATTTTTGGTGGTGTTTATATGTTTGTGTGGCTATGTTATTCTGAATTTGTTGAGAGATTATTTTCTTGCTTTTTCTTGGGTGTAGTTTCCCTCCTTGTATTGGTGTTTTCCATCTAGTATTCTTTGTAGGGCTAGGTATTGGAGACATGCTGTGCAAATTTGGATTTGTTATAGAATATTTTGGTTTCACCATCTATGGTTATTGAGAGCTTTGCTGGATATAGCAGCCTGGGCTGGCATTTGAGTTCTCTTAGAGTCTGTATGAGATCTGCCCAGGATCTTCTAGCTTTCATAGTCTCTGGTGAGAAGTCTGGTATAATTCTGATAGGTCTGCCTTTATATGTTACTTTCCCTTTTTCCCTTACTGCTTTTAATATTCTTTCCTTATTTTGTGTATTTGGTGATTTGACTATAATGTGACAGGAGGAATTTCTTTTCTGGTCCAATCTATTTGGCGTTCTGTAGGCTTCTTTTATATTTATGTTCATCTCTTTTTTTAGGTTAGGGAAGATTTCTTCGATAATTTTGTTGAAGATATTTACTGGTTCTTTAAGTTGGGAATCTTCACTCTCTTTTATACTTATTATCCTCAGGTTCTGTCTTCTCATTGTATCTTGTATATCCTGGATGTTTTGGATTAGGAGCTTTTTGCATTTTGTGGTTTCTTTGACTGTTGTGTCCATGTTTTCTATGGTATCTTCCACAACTGAGATTCTCTCTTCCATCTCTTGTATTCTGTTGGTGATGCTTGCATTTATGACTCCTTATTTCTTTCCTGTGTTCTCTAACTCCAGGGTTGTCTCCCTTTGTGATTTCTTTATTGTTTCTATTTCTGTTTTTAATTCCTGAGTGGTTTTGTTCATTTGTTTGATTGTTTTCCTGTAATTCTGCCCATTTGATTGTGTTTTCCTGTAATTCTTTAAGAGATTTTTGTGTGTCCTCTTTAAGGTCTTCCAGTTTTTTACCTGTGTTCTTTTGTATTTCTTTATGAGAGTCAATTATTTCCTTCTTAAAATCTTCAATCATCCTCCTGAGAGATGATTTTAAGTCTGAGTCTTGCTTTTCTGCTGAGGTGGTGTATCCAGGTATCCAGGGCTTGCTGTTGTGGGATAGCTGGGTTCTGACAATGCCAAGTAGCCTTGGTTTCTGTTCCTTATGTTCTTGCCCTTGCCTTTTGCCATCTGGTTATCTCTGGTGTTATCTGATTTTACTCTCTCTGACAGTGGCTTGTCTTTCCTGCAAGCCTAGGTGTCAATATTCCTTGAAGACAAATTCTCTCTGAGAGGAAATTGGGTTTGGAGAATTGTGATACAGGGTCAGCTCTAGGGTGCAGACAGAAACCAGAAGGATCAAGTCCACAGCTGTCCCTTGTTTCCTGTGTCCTAATGGCTCTGCAAGGGTCCCTCTTTGTCCAGTGAATTTGCCAAGAAGTGATGGTCTTGTCTGTGCTTGAATGTGTGTAGGCACTCCTGGAATACCAGCTCTTTCCTGGCACTATTTGAGTATGGAACCCTGTGTCACAGGATCTGCTCCCCAGCCACGGAAAGAAACCAGAAGCCCACTCCTCATTCCTTGTGTCCTGGGTATTCCAGGTGGGTCCCTCTGAGCAGACAGGCTTACCCACTCCTGAGAGGCTATCTTTCTCCCAGCACTATTTGGCTATGGAGCCCTGGTGGCCCAGGTAGAGGTCTCCCACCAGATGGAAACCAGAAGCCCTTAATCTCTTAACATCAATGGACTCAATTCTTCAATAAAAAGACAGGCTAACAGACTGGATACATAAACAGGACCCATCATTTTGCTGCACAGAGAAAATGCACCTCAGTGTTAAAGACAAACACTACCTCAGAGTAAAGGGCTGGATAACTATTTTCCAGGCAAATGGTCCCTAGAAACAGGCAGCAGTATCCATTCTAATATCGGATAAAATCTACTTTCAACCAAAAGTCATCAAAAAAGATAAGGAAGGTCACTTCATACTCACCCAAGGAAAAATCTGCCAAGAAGAACTCTCAATTATGAACATCTATGCTCCAAATGGAGCACCCACATTCATAAAAGAAACTTTAGTAAAGCTCAAAGCACACATTGCGCCTCACGCAATGATAGATTGAGACTTCATTACCCCATTCACATCAATGAACAGACCTTGGAAACAGAAACCATACAGAGACACTGTTAAACTAACAGAAGTTGTGGAACAAATGGATTTAACAAATATCTATAGAACATTTTGTCCTAAATCAAAAGAATGTACCTTCTTCTCAGCACTTCATGGTACTTTCACCAAAATTAACCATGTAATTCGTCACAAAACAAATCTCAACAGATATAAGAAGATTGAAATAATTCCCTGTTTCTTACCAAATCACTACAGATTATGGCTGGTCTTCAATGGCAAGAAAAACAACAGAAATCTCACATAAACATGGAAGCTGAAAAACACTATCTTAATAATAACTTCATCAAGGAAGAAATAAAGAAAGAAATTAAAGACTTCCTAGAATTTAATGAAAATGAAAGTACAACATACCCAAACCTATGGGACACAATGAAAGCAGTGTTAAGAGGAAAACTCATAGTTCTGAGTGCTTCCAAAAGGAAACTGGAGAGAGCATATACTAGAAGCTTAAAAGCACACCAGAATTCTCTAGAGCAAAAAGAAGCTAAAACACTGAAGAAGAGTAGAAGGTAAGAAATAATCAAACTCAGAACTGAAATCAAGCTAGTAGAAACTAAAAGAACTATACAAAGAATCAACACAACCAGCAGCTGGTTCTTTGAGAAAATCAACAAAATAGTTAAACCCTTAGCTAGACTAACCATAGGGCACAAAGACAGTTATCCAAATTAACAAAATCAGAAATGAAAAGGGAGATATAACAACAGAATCTGAGGAAACTCAAAAAAATCATCAGATTCTACTACAAAAGTCTATAAGCAACAAAATTAGAGAATCTGGATGAAAGACAGACACCAAATACAGGTAAAGTCAGGATCAGATAAACCATCTGAACAGTCCCATAACCCCTAAAGAAATAGAAGCAGTCATTAAAAGTCTCCCAACCAAAAATAAACCCAGGACCAGATGAGTTTAGTGCACAATTCTATCAGATCTTCAAGGAATACCTGATACCAATACTCTTCAAACTATTCCGTAAAATAGAAACAAAGGGAACACTATCCAATTCATTCTAAAAGGCCATAGTTACACTGAAATACCAAAACCTCAAAGAGACCCAACAAAGAAAGAAAACTTCAGAACAATTTGTCCTATGAATATGGATGCAAAAATATTCAATCAAATTCTTGAAAACCAAATTCAAGAACACATCAAAATGATCATTCACCATAATCAAGTAGGCATCATCCCAGGGATACAGAGATGCTTCAATGCCCTGAAATCCATGAAAGTAATCCACTACATAAATAAACTCAAAGAAAAATCCACAAGGCCATATCACTAGATGCTGAAAAAGCATTTGACAAAATTCAGCATCCCTTCATCACAAAAGTCTTGAAAAGATGAGGAATTCAAGGCCCATACATAAACATAGTAAAAGAAACATACAACAAACCAGTAGCCAACATCAAACTAAATAGAGAGAAAATTGATGCAATTCCACTAAATTTAGGGACTAGACCATGCTGTCCACTCTCTCCCTATCTATTCAAAATAGTACTTGAAGTTCGCACTAGAGCAATTAGACAACAAAAGGAGATCGAAGGGATACAAATTGGAAAGGAAAAATTCAAAGTATCACTATTTACAGATGATATGTTCTTATACTTAAATGACCTGAAAAACTCCACCAAAGAACTGCTAGGTCTGAAAAAAACACTTCAGCAAAGTGGCTGGATACAAAATTAAGTCAAACAAGTAGTAGCCTTCCTATACTCAAAGGACAAACAGGCTGAGAAAAAAATTCGGGAAACGACACCCTTCACAATAGTCACAAACAATATAAAGTATCTTGGTGTGACCCTAACGAAACAAGTAAAAGATTTAAATGACAAGAACTTCAAGTCTCTGAAGAAAGAAATCGAAGAAGACCTCAGAATATGGAAAGATCTCCCATGCTCACGGATTGGCAGGATTAATATAGTAAAAATGACCATCTTGCTGAAAGCCATCTACAGATTCAATGCAATCCCTATCAAAACTCCAACTCAATTTTTCATAGACTTAGATAACAAAAAACCCAGCAGAGCAAAAACTATTCTGAACAATAAAAGAACTTCTTGGCAAATCAGCATCCCTGACCTCAAGCTGTAGTACAGAGCAGTAGTGATAAAAACTGCATGGTATTGGTAAGGTGTCAGGCAGGTAGATAAATGGAAAAGAACTGATGATCCAGAAATGAGTCCACACAACTACAGTTACTTGACCTTTGACAAAGGAGCTAAAACCACCCAGTGAGAAAAGGGCAGCATTTTCAACAAATGGTGCTGATTCAACTGGCAGTCTACATGTAGAAGATTGCAAATTGATCCATTCCTATCTCCCTGTACAAAGCTCAAGTCCAAGTGGATCAAGGACCACCACATAAAACCAGGTACACTGAATCTAGTAAATGAGAAAGTGGGGAAAAGTCTCGAACACGTGGGCTCAGGGGAAAAGTTCCTGAACAGAACACCAATGGCATTGCTCTAAGATCAAGAATCTACAAATGAGACCTCATAAAATTGCAAAGCTTCTGTAAAGCAAAGGATACTGTCAATAGGACTAAATGGCAACCAAAAGATTTGGAAAAGATCTTTACCAATCCTACATCTGATAGAAGGCTAATATCCAACGTATATAAAGAACTAAAAAAGTTAGACACCAAAGAAATAAATAACCCTATCAAAAAATGGGGAACAGAGCTAAACAGAGAATTCTCACTTGAGGAAACTCGAAGGCTGGGAAGCACCTAAAGAAATGTTCAACATCCCTAGTCATCAGGGAAATGCAAATCAAGACAACCTTGAGAATCCACCTCACACCTGTGAGATTGGCTAAGATCAAAAACTCAGGTGACAGCAGATGCTGGTGAGGATGTGGAGGAAGGGAAACTCTCTTTCATTACAGGTGGAATTGCAAGCTGGTACAACCACTCTGGAAATCAACTTGGCGGATCTTCTGAAAATTGGACATAATACTCCCTAAGTACTCAGCTATACCACTCCTGGGCATATACCCAGAAGATGCTCCCTCATGCAATAAGGACACGTGCTCCACTATGTTCATAGCAGCCATATTTGTAATAGCCAGAAGCCTGAAACAACCCAGATGTCCCTCGACAGAGAAATGGATACAGAAAATGTGGTACATTTACACAATGGAATACTACTCAGCTATTAAAAACAATGACTTCATGAAATTCTCAGGCAAATGGATGGAACTTAAAAATATTATCCTGAGTGAGGCAACTCAGTCACAAAAGAACAAACATGACATGTACTCACTGATAAGCCTATATTAGCCCAAAAGTTTCATTACCCATGATTCACTTCACAACAACTTTTGGACTGAGCATGGGGTCCCAGATCGAGGAGTTGGAGAAGGGACTGAAGGAGCTGAAGGAGTTTGCAAATCCATGGAGGGACCAGCAGTGTCAACTGGTCAGGCCCCCCTGATGCTCCCAGAGACTGGATCACCAACCAAAGAATACACATGGAGGGACCCATGATGCTGGCCACGTATGTGTCAGAGGATGGCCTTGTTGGCCATCAGGGAGGAGAGGCCCTTGGATCTGAGAGTGTTATATGCCCCAGTATAGAGGAATGCCAGGGAGCTATGACAGGAGTGGGTGAGTGGTGAATACTCTCCTAGAGGCAGGGGGAGGGGATGGGATTGGGGTTTTCCAAAGGGAAGACTTGGAGAGGGGAAAACATTTGAAATGTAAATAAAGTATCAAAAAATAAAAATAAAAATAATATTTCCAGGAGTCATTATTATAGGAATATCACATTTATGAGTTGATTAACACATTTAGTTGATTAACACATTTAGTTGATTAACAAAAACCTTCATAAACCTAGACAGCTTCAATCATAATTGCTAACTTGTATAAAGCTCCATTTTCATACCATTAATATTTTATGTTAGAGGTACAATAGTTCAATAACCTGTTTAAGAATTTCATCCAGGAAATAATGGTACCAGGGGTTAAATTCATTGGTTAATTCAAAATCTGCATCTCATTGAATGAAATAAGGACATGACTACTCCAACATATGGTTGAGAGAGATTTTATTGTAGATATGAGGGAGAGAACTGTCAGCAGCATCTAGAAGGCATCTGAACTAGCGCTGGGGGCAGGGAGGAGGATGAAAAGTGTGGGGACCAAGCAAACCCAAAGAGAATGAAGAGAGATTGTGGCTGACATGGCAGAGTTATATGAGAAAGATAATCTGGGAGAAGAGAATCAAAGCCCCTGGGCTAGGGAGTTTTGGTTATGGAGTTTGGGGTGAGAAGAGCTGAGAGTTATCACAGGGACCAGGAGAATCTGGAGGCACAACTGCACTTTGGTATGCCAATAGGCACCACAGTTAACAATATGTCCCTGCTTTCTTTGGGACCTGAAACTTATATGAGCTCTACTCTGAAGCACAGTTTATATCTCAAACACCGTGTTTCTGTTTGACCCCTTGTATCTCATTCATCAAAACCGCATGTTTCCAAGGATATGAGATGAATTCACATAATGAGATAACAACCTACCTTAGAAACAGCTGTGTAGTATAAGCTATTCTGACAGGATACAATCTGCAGTGGAATTTTGGGGGTGGTCCAGGGCCAGTGGAGTCACTGGGAAATATTTCAGCCTTGCTACAGTTCTTGAGTGATCTTACATATTGGGTAATTATTAATTATGTAATTAATTACATATTGGTCATTGGGTACTTATAAGAGAAGTAGTATTAGACTATTAAATGTCTCAAGATTTTTTCATTTCCCAAGAAGGCAATATTTGAATTCATTATTTTAATTTTTTTCAAATATTTTACTTATTCTTTGAAAATTTCACACCTATACACAATGTTTCTTTGCTAAATCCACTGCTCTCCATCATCCAAATCATTCTTTGCCTTCCCAGTAGAACTTCCTCTAAACTCCAATTCTTTTACTATTTTTAATCTTTTAAAATACACACTTCTATGTTAAATTCATCTTGGAAAAAAATATATGGAAGACTTAACTATGGTTACTTTTCTTTATCTCAAAAGATGATTTATTAGATGATTGTATACAATTGTTTTTCCTGAAATGTATATAGTTTATCAGTCACATATATGTTATTTTAATGTAGTGGTATTCAAACTTCCTAATCCTGTGACCCTTTAACATAGTTCTTCATGCTGTGGTAAACCCTCCAAACAGAAAATTACTTCATTATTACATCATAATTATAATTTTGTCATTGTTAAAAATGATAATATGAATATCTGATATGCAGGATATCTGATATGTGATCTCTATGAAAGGGTCATCCAATGCCCAAAGGATTGCAACCCACAGGTTGAGAACCGCTGCTTTAATGTATCGTAAGCAAATGTAAATTTTGAGTTAAATGATAAAAGTGGTGAAAAAGGTTTATGTTCATACTAGAGATGAAAATACACTATAGATCTATATGTCACATTTCGAGTATTGACTACTCATAACTTTACACAAAGAATTGTTGATCACAACTACACAGTTGTGTTTACTGCTTGTTATCTATGACTGTTTTTCCATGACAACCTCAGGTTGCATGTATTTAACATGCATACATCATTCTTCCAGATACATTGAGACTTATAGCTGTGGGTATGACACCAGAGCAGAGAGTCAAAAACATAAAGTAGGTGTAGGAAAGCCAGAAGGCAAATATTGATGCTGTCGACACAGTCAGCACACAGAGTGTGATCATTGCTAAGCAGAGTCCAGCAAAGAGCTGTGAATTCATGAGCAGTGTTATCAGAGAGAAGAGTGTGGCCAGGAATACTGAACATTATTCAGGAAGAAAGTATTTGCTAGGGGTCAAAGTTTTAGGAAGGAGAGGGAGCTGCATGTATTTAGAGACATAGAGACGTCATTGATCTAAGGTTTGTCAAGAAGCAGACTAAAGCTGAGAGGCTAGGTAGATTTAGAAGATGTAATGGAACAGAATGAGAGAGGCATCAGGGTGCAATATGAAAATAGAGTGTAGTCAGGAAACTTACTGTTGTCATGAACCTTAGTTCAGTGAGGGTGCAAGGTGGTATATACATGGAATGATGGTTATTTAGGGAGGAGGAAATACATAGATATATTGGAGAGCCAAATGGGGACATGGCACAGAGCATGATCAAGAGTGTAATCAAGACCCTAAGAAGTGGTGCTTAGGACTTGGTCCTGTTGCTGAACAGAGTCAGTGTGTAGGTTAAATTCAAGAAGTAGAATGTCATCACAAAGCAAAGTGTGTGGCAAAACAGAATGTTCCTGCCAACAGAGAGTGTAGGAAGAATAGGGTAACCAGGATGGGGAGAGTTTTACAGATGTAAGTAAAGAGAATAGTAAGCTAGTTGTTGTCAGGCAGATGGGGACGATTAAAGAGCCATACAGAGTTAGCCAAACTGGCACTGGTGAAATTGAGACATCAACTTGGAAGTTTAGTGTTAGGTCAAAGTCTACCTGTCCTTTGGGTATCCAAACTTAGCCCTACACATCAAGGTGTCCAGTGCCTATTGTTAACTGGGAACTCTGATAAGCATCCTTCCACCTTCCCGTTATGCAATCACCTAGACCAAGGACAAGTGTTGTTTTTTTGCCGAAAGGAAATCATAGAGCCACAAAAGCAGAAACCAGTTTCGGAATGATGCCAAGGTACTGGGATCACAGGAAGGATTGGCACAATGTAGCTGTGCTCTGTGTTTGTGCAAATAATAATGAAAACAATTATAAGACTCAATCCATATGTGCCTGCCAGCCTGAGGCATTGTATGCAATTTTAGCTGAAACTCACTGTATACAAAGAAAACAATAGCGTTTTATGTGATGAAATATAATGCCTTATTCTAAATGAATTTTAGCTGCAGAGAATAATAATAACATAGTACAATATATTAAGCCTGGAGTAGATGAAGTATTCCCCACACTCACACCCTACTGCCAGCTGGTTATAGAGTTTTACAATATACTTAATCAAAACCATGTAACTTAATTGCCTTCAATGCATTCATAATTGTATTTACCAGTACTTCTGTATACAACCTATTATACACAGATGTGCTTGATATAAAACACACAGTCCTCCCACATACTAGGAATAGAAAATAGGTTTTAAAGAAGGTAGTAGGAGGGAAAATCTATAAGAAGTTTTTGTAAAATTCATTTTATTTTACTTACTGGGATAAATATTTCTTCTTTTTCCTTTTGTACCACATTTTTATCCATGTGTATTCATATACTATAAGCTTATTAATTAATATTTAATCAATATATTTTAAGTAGGTCCAGCTATAAAGAGGCATTTATAGTCTTATAAATAATAATGGAATAAAGTTGTTAAACTGAAGAACAATTTAGCTATTAGACTAGCTTTTTAGAAATGAGTACTTTCTTGCAAAGAAAATAGATATGCAATACTCAAGGCAATTTCAAGGCAAGCCTGAATGAATGCACCTTACAACCTTTAAAGCTACACAAATTCTTGAGAAGAGAAAGAAGAGATTCAATAAATCTAGTCAGTGAGACTTTCTTTGTGGTAGCAAAGCATCACACTAACTGTGAAGGATGGTTAAAAAAAAAAGGAGAAATATTTATCTTAAACCTAACTGATTATTCTGCTCTGAAATTTTAAAAATTAAATTATCTTATGTTGCAAATGGTATATATAAACTGCTTGTCATGTTGGACAAGCACCTATTTTCAATTCTCCTATGATTTATAAATGTTTATTAGCATATGTGGCCCTTTATTTCACACAAAGGAAAATTGGGATCTTGTGAACATAAAATGGAATTAAACATGAACAGTTTCCAAGTATTTTCCCATGTTAGATAGATGAGACTGGGTCTATTTATTTGAATCTGGGCAGAAAAAATGTTGGTTTAAATATTGATGCAATTCACTTTCATACCAAAAGTAATTGCAGTGTTGGTGCGGACCAGAAAGCAGTCATTCTGGCTTCCATATTTATGGCTAACTTAACTCCAGAAGACTTTTAAATTTTTTTTCCTGCAGAACTGAAATTATTTTCATTGTCTTATTTCCTGATTTGCCGCAATCTGAGTATGATTAATTTTTATCAACACTATTTTCTTATCTGACTCAGTAAAATATAAAATGTGTTTCAGTAAGCCCGAGATTCAAAGCATCCTTTTTCTCTCCAGGCCATACCTCCCAAAAAGAAAATCTCTGAGTTTCCTCTATATTTCATATTAAAGCCTGTTATCTAACATCACACACTGTATATGGCTTCTATTTTTAAGAGGGCAATGGAAAATAATTTGTAAGAAATCCTAACACATTGCTTTCCTCTTTTCTTTCTCTTATGGAGTACAAGGTCACAACAAAGCTCCGATGAGTGCTGTGTAGAGCCATCCATGCCATGAACCCTGTCTGACCCTTATTTACAGTAACACTTTCACTTCTGTCTTCGTCATAAAGATCTTAATATTGACTTTGCCATTAACTTTTGTTTTTTGTCTCTGACTTCATCCCGCAGCCCTCCAAATACTAACACACTTTTTCTGTTTGTACCCTCTTTATTTAATGAACAATCCTCAAAGTATAACTATAAGGCTTTAACTGTCCAAGGTCCTAGAGGCACTGAGATAACAGGAACTAGAGCCTGTTATGACAAACTTCAGTCTCAAATTAGGGATACAAAAAATGTACATAAATGGTTACAATTTGGTGGTGAAGATGCTAAAATAGAATTCTTTCAGGTACTGTGCCAATTCTAAGGACCAACTTTGCCAGTCCAAGTAAAAGACTCAGTCAGTATGATAGATATCAGATATGATAGATATCAAAGGAGATAGTGATTTCTATGTACCTTAACTATAAATTTATTCTTTTTGCTAGATGGTGGAAAACTAAAAGCTAACATATTAGATTGGTATTAAAGTACTTAATATTGGGCTGGCGAGATGGCTGAGCAGTACCTGTCTGTAATGGAATCTAATGTCTTCTTCTGGTGTGTCTGAAGACAGCTATAATATATATAATTTCTTTAATATATATTATATATGTATTATATTTAATATATTTATATATTAATATTTTATATATTTAATATAATTTATATTAAAGAATTTATTAATATTCATATCTCACTTAGAACTCAGTAGATTTTTTCTTGGTTGCTACATGATTAGAATGTATGAATTTAAAACTCAGAAAAAAATAACAGATGAAAATTAGGATAAAGTTTTGTGTCCAGTACAGAAAGAATAGATCTGACTAACCTATTAAGCTACACATTTGAGAGAGTAAACTATAATATATACAAAAGAAAATAAAAGAAAATGACTTAAAAACTTTGAAACAGAGTATTTTTTGCTGAAAAATATAGTTAATACACAAAATAATTTTATATAAACATTTTGTACTATATAATATTGGTGATTGTGATAGGAATACAGGTTAACAATTCTAACACAATACAATTGCATAGCAGATGAAGAAATAAGTAAGTGTCAGATGGCTGGAACCAGATTTATCACTGCTAAGGAAAGAGACTACAGAAAAGCAAAGAAAGGAAAATCAAACCAAGCATGAGAGACAACAATCTCATATTCATATTGATATCTACACAGAGAGCAAGGAACAGAAAAAATTGTAGACATGTATACATATATGAGTTAACATGTATACATTTCTTCTGTAAGAGCTCAGGAGTAATTAAATCCAGAGTCAATAAACTTAGAGTTTTTGTCCTGCTAAACACATGCTAAGAGTCATCCCAATGGCTGGGACAAGAGAAAAACAGGTTGTCCAAAATTGTAGTTGGGTAGGGTTGCAGAGAAAGAGTGTTAAATTCAGAGCGTTAAGTTTTAGAGTGGGCCATCAGAATATTTTAGGGATATTTGTGTACAGAATGTTACAGCATCCTTGAGATTGACAGCAACAAAAATGTTCTGATTTATCCCGTAAGATGTCCAAGTTGTATAGTATACCTGAGCACTAAAGTAATTTGTCTTAGAACTAGTTTATGCACACTAATGACATAATTGATCTTTTAATATATCACATAACTATTCAGTATGACCAATTATTCTAATTTCTTTGAAAATTTCCCTGGACACTTACTGATCCTGATTGGGTTTATGTATGCTGAGAAAATAAACAGCCAACTGGTCAGAGAAGTCATGTACTCTGGGTTTCCAAGTAAAGATAAAGGAAGAAAGAGAAAAAGATGGGTAGAACAGAGGACCAGGAAAATACGAACACACAGAGAGTAGTTTCTTATAGGAGTATCCTAAGGATTTAGTCATGGATCTTGAAGAAATGGCAGGATCTAAGTCCAGGGGAGTGAAAATACAATAGAAACTAAAAATAGCCTGTTGTGCCAGTCTGTTAGACAGTAACACAAAGCTAAAGTATGGGCTTATGACAAGGTGGTGCAAAAAAAAAAAAAAAAGATTGAAGAGCTGCCAGTGATCAAAGAGGAGAGTGGTGGTATACAGCTTTAGCCACAGCCGATGGTACCCAGCTTTAGCCCCAGCCCTTAAAAGCAGAATCAGGTGGATCTTTGAGTTTCAGGTCAGTTTGGTCTGCAAGGAGAACTTTCCAAGCCAGTCAATATTACACAAAGAGACCTTATTCAATGTAAACAAACAAACAAACAAATACCAGTAATTAAAATTGAAATTATTTAAACAAAATAAATAACATTCTATTGGACTATAACCCAAAATTTAAAATAAATACACATGAATCCACCATGAGAAAAAATTTTAAGAATACATCTCACTTAGAGGAATTTCCTAGAAATAATAAGCTGATAATATTGATACTGCTAATTGCTCAAAGAAATAAATTGTGTATCTGGCTTCTCTGTGTCCTAACAAGGTCATTAAGAATATTTTAAAAGAAAACAAAAACTTTTGGAAAAGGATGACTGTCTCAACAAGAACTTTAAAGTCTCTGAAATTCAGTGAGATAGTCTTTGTTCCTTACCTAAAATGTATACTGGGAGACCCTTACTTGTTCATGCAGGTACAATTCTTTTCTGTTGACTGAAGTATCATTCCAGCTCTCAAACTTGATATCAAGTCAACTTGATACCAAAAAGGAAGGACTTGCTGATTTAATTGTAGACTATACATTTTTAACTCTACCTAATTTAACTACACAGTTTTATACAACAGTAATTTAATTAGTAACTACTCCTTAATTAATAAACTCCTGAGAGTAAGGAGTTTATTATGTATTGACTTTGCATTTCCTGTAAGATATGAAAGTCATACCGTAGTTTAAGTACTCAATATCATTGTTGACCGTTGGAGTAAGGATATTTCTAGAAAAGTCGACAGTACAGCTGAATGCACAGATGCTTAAGCAGCCAAGGGCAATAAGGGACAAGAAAAAATGTCACACTTTCTTCATCTGGCTGGGAAAATATTTTTTCGTATACTTTTTCATAATAGAAATAATTGCATCAAGTATCTTGTGAAAGCCTCAGTTTCATAGCAAAAATTAGAAGCTGAATTTTAAGCAATTCCAAGAGTATACACCCCTTCCTTGGACTTTTCTCTAGTGACACACTGATGGATGACAGCCCAGTCTGTGACCCTCTCAGTCACCATTTTAGATAGGTGAAGGAGTCGCCCTCTAATGTCTTTTCATTGAAAGGCATGTGGCAAACCATCCTTCACTTTTCAATGATTGACAATTTCTGAATGATGTAAGTAGTTGAAGCATGTCCTCAGGGGACCACACATTCTGGAGGTGTAATTGGCTCAAAAAGTTATATTTCTTGTAGGTCTTTTTTTAACCATCTAGAACATACTTGTGGTAAACAAGTTTAAGCTACATAACTTTCATTGTTGTGTTTATATTTGCCCATTAGAGTATATGAAGGTTGACAAAGAAATACTAGCATCAAGGGAAATAGGTCATAGAGTGGAAACATTCTTTACCTATTACCAAAAAGTAAAGTTTCATTGCTGATGATACAAAGATAATTATGTAAAGACTGAAATAAATAATAACAAGAATGATATTAGTACCTTTGCTGCTTGCTCACTGCTGCTTTTCTAGGTATTACAAAACTGTAGTGTATTCTTCTCCTTTCTGGGTCCAACAAAAAAAAATAAAATAAACCTGGGTTAAGTATTTTAAATAAGAAGAATAGAGTTGAGCATAGGAAATTACTAGTATGAGAGATAGAAATAAGCATAATAAGAGATGATGAAGAAACTGAGATGAGCAATAGAAGTTATAACAATCTTGTAGGCTACCATGAAAAATATTAAAAAGTTTACAGTCATTCTCAGATTCCTCGGTTATCTGGAGAAAAGCATGATCATAACAAAAGCTACCCCCAGAGTATTTTATCCAAAATCCCAGATCTTTCTATCTTACTCCACATTCTCCAGTCTTCAGCTTGTATGCCCCAATAGGAAGGCATTCAAGCCCAAAGCAAGAGGAGAGGCCTGGACAATGTGAACATAGGCTTCATCTGTTACAGAAACACCGACTAACAGCAGAGCAAGGAATGAGTGAGGCATGGATCTAACAACAAAGAACTAACCAGAAACCTAACAGAACTTCTCTGTTCACAGTATACAGTAAGGGATCAGATAGAATTCATGTTTCTTTATCAGAACTTTCTGGTGAAGTTCTAACTGATAATTGATGATGTGTTTACTAGAGACTTTATGCTTAGAGCAATAATGTTGAAAATGTGATATTTGCATATCTTGCAACACTAAAACCTCTGAAAGAAATACTTCAAAGAGAGAGACAAGGAGAGGCTAACACACCATTTCTACCATGTAATATAAATACTAGAGAACCTGTTGCTATCTACTTGGTACTATGTGATCTGATTTGGATCATTAAAAACAAGTACTGTTAAGAGAGGAGGCAGCTGACCTCTGGAAGCCTGAGGATCCCATTGGGATCAATACTGAAAGACAAAACATTCAATAATGAAAATAAAACACTCTAGAAACTCAAAGCATTTTTCCTTATTTTTTTTCTTCTTTTTTTAATTTTTTTATTGATTGTTTTATTTATTTACAATATTTCAAATATCCCCCTTCCCTGTTTCCCTTCTGAAAACTCTCTTTCCCACCCCCTCCCCCTGCTTCTATGAAGTTGCTCCCTCACCTGCCCACCCGCTCCCGCTCCCGCCTCTCTGCCCTAGCATTCTCCAAAACTGGAACATCAGGATTTCACAGGACCAAGGACATCCCCACCAATTGGTGCAGATAAGGACATATTTTGTTACACATGCAGCTAGAGCCATTTGTCCCTTCATGTATATTCTTTGGTTGGTGGTTTAGTCCCTAGGAGCTCCGGGGGTCAGGTTGGTTGATATTGTTGTTCTTCCTATGGGGTTGCAAACCCCTTCAGCTCCTTCAGTCCTTCCCCTAACTCCTCCACTGGGGTCCCCATGCTCAGTCTGATGGTTGGCTGCAAGCATCCGCATCTGTATTAGTAGAGATCTAGCAGACCCTCTCTGGAGACATCCATATCAGGCTCCTGTTAGGAAGCACTTTTTGACATCAGCAATAATGGCTGGGTTTGGTGGCTGCATATGGGATGGATCCCTGGGAGGGGAGGTCAGAGGCACTCTTTGGATGGTCTTTCCTTCAGTCTCTGCTCCATTCTTTGTCCCGGTATTTCCTTTAGACAGGAGCAATTCTGGGACATTTTGAGAAGGGTGGGTGGCACCATCCCACAACCAGGGGCCATGCCTAACTTCTGGATATGATCTCTACAGGTTGTATCTCTCCTTTGTTGGGTATTTCAGCTAATGTCTTCTCTGTTGGGTCCTCAGAGCCTCCTGCTTTCCTGGTGTCTGGGATTTTCTGGCGGCTACACCCAGTTCCGCATCCCCGATTGCTACACCCCTCTGTTCAATTTCATTACCCTCTGTTAAATAATCCCTGTCTCCTCCCACACCTGATCCTGTCTCCCTTTTTTACTCCCCCTCCTCTCTTCTTCCCAAGTCCCTCCCACCCTCTACCTTCTGTGTTTATTTTGTTCCCCTTTCTAAGTAGGACTGAAGCATCCACATTTTGGTCTTCCTACTTCAGTGAGTACATACCATGAGTGTTCTATTGTGACTGGGTTACCTCACTCAGGATGATATTTTCTAGTTCCATCCATTTGCCTGAGAATTTCATTATGTAGTTGTTTTTAATGGCTGATTAGTATTCCATTGTGTAAATACACCACATTTTCTACATCCATTTCTCTGTTGAGGGATATCTGAATTGTTTCTATTCACATTATACTTACATAATTATGGCTGTTATGAAAATAATGGAGCATTTTTAAGTATATGCCAAGGAGTGGTATAGTAGTGTTCAATTTTATGAGGAACTACCAGACAGACTTCCAGAGTGGTTGTACCAGCTTGCAATTCCACCAAGAATGGAGGAGTGATCTTCTTTCTCCACATCCTTGCCAGAATCTGCTGTCACCTGAGTTTTTTATCTTAGCCATTCTGATCGGTGTGAGGTGGAATCCCAGGGTCATTTTGATTTGCTTTTCCCTGATGACTAAGGATTTTGAACATTTCTTTAGGTGCTTCCAGGTCATTCAAAATTCCTCAGTTGAGAATTCTTTGTTTGTCTCTGTACCCCATTGTTTAATAGGGTTGTCTGGTTCTCTGGAGTCTTTTTTAGTTCTTTGTATATAGTGAACATTAGTTTTCTATTGGACGTAAGATTGGTAAAGGTCTTTTCCCAGTCTGTAGGTTACCATTGTCCTGAAGACAATGTCCTTTGCCTTACAGAAATTTTTGAATTTTATGAAATCCCATTTGTCTATAGTGGATCTTAGAGCCTGTGTCATTGGCATTCTGCTCAGGAAAATTTCCCCTGTGCCGATCTGTTTGATGCTCTTTCCCAATTTCTCTTCTAACAGATTCAGTGTTTGTGATTTTATGTGGAGGTATTTGATCTACTTGGACTTTAGCTTTGTATAAGAAGATAAGAATGTGTCAATTGGCATTCTTCTACATGTTGACCGCCACTTAAGCCAGCACCATTTGTTCATCTGTTGAATATGCTGTCTTTTTTCCCCTGGATTGTTGTAGACTCTTTGTCAAAGATCAAGTGACCTAGGTGTGTGGGTTCATTTCTGAATCTTCAATTCTATCCCATTGATCTACACTCCTGTCTCTGTACCAATACCATGCAGCTTTTATCACTATTTGCTCTGTAGTAGAGATTGAGTTCAGGGATGATGATTCCCTCGGAAGTTCTCTTATTGTTGAGAATTGTTTACACTGTCCTGGGTTTTTTTGTTTTTCCAAATGAATTTGAGAGTTGCTCTTTCTAAGTCTATGAAGAATTGAGCTGGAATTTTGATGGGAATTGCATTGAATCTGTAGATTGCTTTTGATAAGATAGACATTTTTACTAGGTTAATCCTGCCGATCCATGAGCATGAGTGATGTTTCCCATCTTCTGAGGTCTTCTTCAATTTCTTTCTTCAGAGTCTTGAAGTTCTTGTTATACAGATTTTTACTTGTTTGGTTAGAGTCACACCAAGATATTTTATGTTATTTGTGTATTATGTTATTGTGAAGGGTGTCATTTCCCTAATTTCTTTGTCAGCCCATTTATCCTTTGAGTAGAGGATAGCTACTGATTTGTTTGAGTAAATTTTAAATCTAGACACTTTGCTGAAGTTGTTTATTAGGTTTAGGAGTTCTCTGGTAGAATTTTGGGGTCTCTTAAGAATACTATCATATCATCTACAAATAGTGATATTTTGACTTCTTCCTTTCCAATTTGTATCCCTTTGACCTAGTTTTGTTGGAGTGCAGATATTTGTGGCACAGGGTCAGCTCCAGAGCACAGATGGAAACAAAAAGTACAAATTTTTTTCTTATCCACTTACATCTCATTGTTCAAGCTTGTTTCTAACCATAATTCAACATCATTTAATAATGATAAGCAGAAAATTCTGGCACAAACTACATGGGTTCTAGTCCTGACTCCAGCAATTTATTATCCTGAAACTTCAACATATGTATGTGAACATTTTGTGCATCAACTTTCATTTATGAAATGAGAATATAATAATATTGTCAGCCTTACATCATGGTCCTGAAGAAGAAATAAATGAGTGCATAAAAAGTGCTTACAATAGCATCTGTCACAGAGCACTCAAACAGCAAATCTACTATTCTTTTCCATGACTCTTTACAGGGCTCACGTGCAGAAGTTCTGATGTTTTGAATTTAGAAAGAAACTAATTGTTTTGGTTTCTGTCCATGCTGTTGAATTTTATTTTTAATTTTCCTCAGCTTTCAAAGGATAAAGGTATTTATATACATCTGTAAATGTATAACTATATATTTACAAACTCTGGTATCCACACATGTAGAGTATAGTTCCACAGCTATGGAATCAAGCACAAAATTGACTGGCATTGCAGCTGTTGAAATCTCTTCCTGCATTTTATACCATTCTTGTCTTATAGAAAGTGAAGGGAGAAATGCCAATAAATTATTCATTACAGCAATCTGAGGATAGCTCAGCAAATAAGGACAATAGGGCACACTAGAAGAAAATTTATTAAAACAATAAAATTTTCCACACAAAACCTACTTCACACTTGATTTTTCCAAATAATTAACTTTTTCACAAATGTATCTCCTGTATTTAATTTGATATTTATGGTATTAACCTATAAGAAAATGCATTTTCTATAATTTTTTTTCTAAGCTTCATATTGATGTTCACAGTGAAAATAGTGTCCCCAGATGTCAGCTGGTCCAACTTTTGGCATTTCAGCCATGTAAGCATGTACACCCAAAAGTGACTTGGATATATAAGAACATCAAAATACTGTTGCAGGCTTTTAGAGGAGAAGTCACAGAAGAAACTATTTTTATGCTTTGTTTTTTTAATCCATTGATCTAAAAGTAAGACTCATGAGAAAATTTTCAAGTCTTCAAGAGTTTCTAGAGAATTTTCACTTAATGAAATCCTTACTCGTTTCTTATGTGATGCGAATTGTCAAGGAAAGAAGATTTAGAGACTATTGTTAACTCACAAGACTGTGAACAACATAGTCATGCATGACATCATTTTTTTGTGGCCATTATCCAAAAATGAGACCATAGATGCTACCTCAAGCATTCTAAAGCCATGGTTAATGCAATTCTGAACAGTATTGCAACATGCCACAGAATTATGACTAGAAATTCCCACCTAAAGCATCCCATTAAAGAAAGCATTCCAGCCACTGAGAATCATTAACTACAGGCCTTATATGGGTTTTTTGACTATTTGCCTTCTGAGGAATTTCACTAATATCCTACTGTTTTACAAGCAATCAAAATGCAAATAAACATTTAAGGGCCCTAGATTGAAGCTCAGATTTAAAAAGGATATCACTCTATATTCACCAAAGCTGCCTGGTTTCTTTTAATTGAATGGCATTTTGTAGATGCACCTTCTGATTAATACTATTCAGTTAGACAGTCTTTTATCTGGCAGATAGAGCTTTTGTTCTTTGTTTTTGTGCTAAAATATGATTCTTCTCCCTACCATGACTTGTAAGTATATTCCTTTTTTTAAAGGATGAAATTATGATAAGCGTAAACACCCTTTCAGAGATGGAAATTTAAACTGTGAACATTGGATTTAAGGACCTCTCCAGAATTCACTAAAGCAAAAGGCATTGATATTTCCTTTCAGATAAAGGAATGGCAGCATTGTGTTGATTGGCCAACTCTTCACCCATGAATAAATGTATGATGAAATACATTAATCTGTGAAAGAAGACTTCTTAACAAGAGAGAGCCAGATGGTGCAATGGCAATATAAATGCTCCTAATGGAATTATGTGATGCTTCTGCAACTGCTGTCAGGGTATTTTATCTCACCTTGTCTGCAAATGGACTGGCCTTATCTCAGGCTGTAATTATAATAATTGTTCAAGGACCTGATCAAGACAAAAGTCCTCTTATTATGTCTGGAGCTGATAAATGAGGAACTCAGATTTCACGGTATTTTCCAGAAAATCATATTTATGTTCAAGTACAAAATCTTAAAATATAATTTCCTTTCCCCATTATTTCTACATGCACTCCTACACCAAACACAGAAAGATATACTGTCACACAGGATGTGGTCTATTGAAATATATGTCTTTTTTCTGTTTTTTTTTTTTCTTCGTTTCTAGTCATCTCTAATAATTACCAATTAGAAGAACAAAACAAGCAGTTATAAGTTTGTCATTTAACTGGGGGGTCAACCAAGGTAATGTGAGACTGAACATTTCAAGCAAGTTTTCAGGTGATGGAATATGAAGCCATGGATCTGATGTCATTTCCTCCATGGATTTAATCAGTATAGTAGAATAGTTCCACAGAAGTTGCCTACTATTACACAAATGTTTTGAGACAGGAAAGGGTATAAAGAAGATGAATGCCTGCTTAAACTAGTGAAAGGCTTGGCATTTACATCAATAAAGGTTCAAGATCTGGAATTAAGTATTCAGTAGTCTGAAATGGATATACCAATCTCATACATTTCATTTTGCATAGGATTGGTTTTCAAAAGAATACTGTTGAAAATCACCAGACTCATAAGGAGCTCAATACTTTCTTCCCTTTAACTGCTTCAAACCAAGCCTGTTTTTTACATTATATTTTAATTACATCATTTCCTCATTTCCTTTTCTCCTGTAAAATTTCTCACATGCCTCTCTTTCAATTCCAGGGTTGCCTTTGTTCATTCATTGTTGCTTATATACATATAAGTATGTGCTCTCTATTTGGATGTAAAATGCTCTTGAAAATAATAAAATCATTCTTGGTACTGGAAAACTTGTACCAAGTTGTGATGAGAACTATCTCATCACTAAACCAGCATAATATCTAGTTCTACTCTAAATATCTGTCCTTGTACTCACAGAGGAGTGTAGTCCTCACTCAGCACCAAAGAATCTGCTGTTTGCAATGGCAAAGACTTTTACAAAAAGCTACATCCAATCAAAATGCAGAGCTATGGAGCTCAATCCCACCTGATGTATCTATAACTCCTGCACCTAAGGCTTAGGGATCATTTCCAAAGAGAAGGTGGAAAGATTCTAAGAAATGGTGAGGTTTCTGAGGGTATGTGTGTTCTAGGAATGTCAGAAGCATACATTTCCTTTTGGTGTCCCCACTGCATGAGGTAGAGGAAGAATCATTTCCAGTGGAGATGAGCATAACTGAAACAACACAGTATAACAAGACCTTATTTAGATAACTCTTCACTTCCAGGAACTCTCCTATGTAGTCACTAATTACTTCAAGTGACTTATATGTCAAAGCCCAAACACCCTTTTATTCATGAAAGTGATATACACAAATTTGATCAGTATTTTGTCCTTAAGTTATTTTGTCAAGTTATTTGTACTGAAAACATTTATAAGATCATATAATCTTTTCTCTTATCAGATCAATCTTAAGGCTCCTTAAGAATAGCCAACTAATGACTACACCAACTTGAGACTCATCCCATCAGAGAAAGCTAATCCCTGACACTAATGATACTCTGCTATGCTTGCAGACAGGAACCTAATGCAACCGCCTCCTGAGTGGCTTCATCTAGCAGCAGATGGAAGCAGATGCAGAGATGCACGGCTAAACATCAAGTGGAGTCCAGGAAGTCTTGAGAAGAGTGGGCACAGAAGTGAGCAATTCAGATGGATCAAGGACACCACAAGAACACATAGTCAACTAACCTGGGACTATGGGGGCTCACAGAACCTGGGCCACCAATCAGAAGCATGTAGAGGATGAACCTAGATCCTCTCAACATTTGCAGCAAACGTGAAACTTGGTCTTCATGTGGGTCCCCTAACATGTGGAGTGGGGGCTGTCTTGGTCGGTCTCTTTTCCTTGCCCTTAGATACCTTCCTCAGTACCCAGACTGCCTGGTTCGGCCTCAGTAGGAGAGGATGTGTCTAGCCCTGCTGGGACTAGATGCCACAGGGCAGGGTGGTACCCAATGTGGGGGGCTTCCCTTTTATGTGGAGAAGAGGAGGGGGCATTTGGGGAAAGATTTGTAAGAGTGAGACTGGGAAGAAAGGAAGAACGAGCATGTGATTGGAATGTAAACTGAATAAAAACCAAACAAATAAGTAAAAGGCCCTTCAGTTACTAATCTCAAGAGAGCAGAAGAATGCACTTCCTCTCCACAAGCCACTTACTATCTAATCAAATGTAGTGCCTTCAAATTCAACAACCTTAACTCTCTATATGTTTCTTTTCCACTAGCAGACCCTATTTAATTTTTGGTATCCTAGCCAGTGTCACCTGCTGACCAGAGTGCATGAACATTTAGGATCTATCTACATCCTAAATGATGCTCTCCCTCAATTTTATTTTCAGGTCAATTTTATTTGGTGTTCTGTAGACTTCCTGCACATTTATAATCATCTCTTTCTTTAGGTTATGGATTTTTCTATGATTTTGTTAATCATATTTTCTGGCCTTTTTTGCTAGGAATCTTCACCATCTTCTATTGCTATTATTCTTAGATTTGCTCTTTTCACTGTGTACTAAATTTCCTGGATGTTTTGAGTTAAGAACTTTTTACATTTGGCATTTTCATTGACCAATGTTTCTATTTCTTTTATGGTATCTTCTACACCTGATGTTCTCCCCCCTATCTAATGTATTCTGTAAATGTTGCTTGTGTCTGTAGTTCCTGTTCTTTTTCCTAGGTTTTCCATCTCCAGTGTTGCCTCCATTTGTGTTTTCTTTATTGCTTCTATTTTTATTTTTAAGTCTTGGACAATTGTATTCAATTCCCTGGCATATTGATTATATTTTCCAGTACTTTTTCAAGGGCTTTATTTGTTTCCTCTTTAAGGACTTCTACCTATTTGATTGTGTTTTCTTCTATGTCTTTAAAGGATTTATTTATATCCTCTTTACAGTCCTTTATCATCCTCATGAGATGGCATATAAGGTTACACTCTTTATCTTCAGGTATGTTAAGATATCCAGGGCTTGCTGTAGTAGGAGAGCTGAGTTCTGATGGTGCCATATTGTATTGGCTTCTGTTTATTATGTATGTGCACTTGCCTTTCACCTGCCATCTGGTTGTCACTTTTGCTTGCTGGCCTGGGTGTCCCAGGTTGGAGCAGGTCTCCTAGGAGCCAGGCAGAGCTGTGGAAAGTGTGGGGGGGGTGTGACTGGGAAGAAGATGGAGAGCCCATAGCTGTTTTGCTGGAGTGCCAGAAGGCAGGGTGATTGGTGTGATGTGGGATGGGGGTGGGGACTCACTTGTGTCTCCTGGGTTTAGAACAAGCCTCCCAGGAGGGAGGCAGAGCTGTCTGTCTCACAGACCTTTAATTTGAATCCTTCACATTGGAATTTCACTCCAGTTTATTGAGGAAGCTTTCCCTGCTTCTTGCATACACAATGACTCTGTTTCAGAAGACTATAAGTAACTTTGATCATTTCTATTCATTTTCATATAGCAGTTAGTACCTTATATTATCATGCTTTTCTATAAGTTTTATCACTGTTTATTACTAGAAATCAGCAATTGTACATTCCAATTTTGTATGTCGATGCTTATACCTAATTCAAAAATCACATAATATTGAAAAAACATTCTATTGCTTTGCTACATGAACCTAATGAACTTAAAATTTGATAATCTTGATTCCAAAAGACAGATTTCAGCAATTAGTAGAGAATTGAGAAATTCTGCATTTCATTTTGAAATCTCAGATTGTTCACTGTAATAGCAGTACTTCATCGGAGTTCAACTGTTTTGTGCATTATGAGTACAAGGAATAAAATAGTCAACAGATGTTAGCATTACAAGGTAAAGGCTGCTTATGGCATAGAAACCAGCATCATCAAGTGCTATGGTAGATGGCCTTCACACTTTCATTTGCTCATCGATATTAGGATATTCATTGGGCACTGTGGTAGGAATGTAAGGATTCCATCAATGCCCTTATTGAAAAGGTCAGAATCAGTGTCAGTCTGAAGCAAAGCTAAACATTGCTTTTTGTGTGTGCATCATGGCCAAAAAAAATTAAAAGAGACATTAGGGTGGAGCTGCATGGAGATTGCATCTTTAAAACAAAAGAGAAAGCTCACTTGGTTGTCACAGAAAGATTACCATCAAGCTAACAGTCAATCCCAAAGGAAATACTCTTTGAACAAATGATTGGAGTGACTGCTTGAGTTGATAAGAAGAAAAAACTCATTAGTTTTTATTGGTATATACAACTCACACAAACTCATGGACTTCACTGTGCTACTTTCACTTGTGTATATAACATATTTTGACCATACTCATCCTTTAAACCTACACCTATTTTGGCATCTTTCCTGCTGGTCCCTACTCCTGACTTCCAACAGTTCTCCTACTACTTGCTTCTCTTTTTGCTTTTGTAAATCTAGATGTTACATATGTGAGAAAACATGTAATATTTTCTTTCTGAGAGACTCATTGAGTAATTCAGGATTATTCTATCCTTGAAATGGGTCAGGTACTGTATCATGAGGTGACAACATAATAAATTTTTCTTTGGGTAAAATTAATATTATAGTGATAAATATATAAATTATTGTTCTATTTTGATAGCAGTTATGAAAATTACACAGAATTAAATGTTAGGTTATGGACTAACTTAATGTGGCGTTTGCTGGCTAGGAAGTTGAAGTTGAATTTTAAATGGCTGAATAGGAGTTCCATATGTGATATTTAGGGGGAGATGAAGGCTTTACAAACCAAAAGAAAAGTATGTGCCTGAGGGAGGAAGGAAATTGGCCTATCCTATAGTAACTGGATTTCAGTTACTCTGGCCAATTCCACTTCCATTTTAGAGATCACCAAATGAGTATAAAATTTGCTGAAGCGAATCTCTATAAGGCTCCTGTCTCATGAAGCTATTCCAGGGAATAATGTTTGCAAGATGAATAAAAATAAAGGTTGAACATAGACATTTTCTTTATTGCATTAATTCACAACCTACCTGAGTCACACATACTTTGGGAACCATAATTTAGAATTCCTGGACTGGAATGCAGTTAAAAATTCTCTTCACAAAGAGGAGGTGGGAAAAAGAAAAGTGTCAGGTGTAAAAGGCAGACACATACATAGCTGCTCTGAAAGCACTCTGACAGTGTCACTGAGAGAACAAAAAGCAGTTTCTAAAATCATACTTAAAATATCTGCACATAGGAATAGCCAGGAGGAAAGGCCCCGGAGCTTTTTTATGCTTATGGTACAGTTTGCCCCAATGTCTCTTTTTACAGACATTCTTTCTATGATTTTATTTAAAGATGTTGGTGGGAGATGGATAAAATATAAAACTTGGAGTTTGTTTTTACTCCAAACAGTGAGTTCATTTATATTGTCTAAAGAAATACTGTACATTCTGTATTTCTATATGGAAATGGAAATATAGTTTTGGAAAGTTTTTATGATGACATTTAATTTGTTTGGAATGTATTCAACTAATAAGTCAACTTGTTAATTTTGTTAAAATTTTAGCTCATAATATTAGTACTGTAATAAGGTTTTGGTGCCATATTTTTTTAAAATGTAGTCAGTATTGGTATTATTTTGGTAGATTGTCAGGGTGATTTTTATTTTTCATTAGAACATAATAAAATTGTACAAATAATAGCATATAATCTTACTATATTACTATGCTTTGCATTTCTCTATAGCAATATAAAAGTCTTTATGTCTATATATTCCCAAAATCTTAATAAAACTGATGAATTTATTCCATATATATATATATATAGATATATATATAAAATTTTTGTGGTATTTGTAACATAGTTAAAAATTTCTGTATCATATCAAGCTTTATTCATAACATTGGATTAAATAAATCAAGAATCTCATCAATTAATGAGCCATAAGCTATCTATAAAGAAAATTTATTATTTATAATTTATTAATATGTTAAACAAAACACTAACATACTTCGTCCATTCATGTGATACATGTGTAGAAACTGTTTATTTTGTGCACTGAGTGTACAGACATATATCCATCCATTTTATGTCACTACAATGCTGGAGTTTAATGGGAAGGCAGTATAGTCTCTGGAAATCACCAAGATAATCATCAGGAAAATTGAACATAAATCATATTAATATAATAACTACTTTGGGAGTCAGGGGACTCCTCTGATGTGGTGTGTCAACTTTAAAGAAAGGATAAGAATTTACCAGAATTGTTCAGTTGTTCTAAAAATGAGCATTCTCAAGCTGGGAAGATGATTCAGTGGGTAAAACAGCTTGTACAATTAAAAGACCTGAGCTTGAATACCAGAAACAATGTAAGATTAGGGCAGAGTTATGTACAACTTTAACCCAGGTGCCAGGCAGTTAGGGATAGGAGAGACTGCTGGCTGCAAGACTAGCTTCATGTTCAATTTGAAACCCTGTCTAGAGATAATAAGGAAGAGAGCAGAGCAGGACACACACTCTCATCCACTGGAGTGTGTGTGTGTCTGTGTGTGCAAACACTACACATATTCACCTCTCTGTCTCTGTCTGTCTGTCTATTTGTCTCTCAATCTATATCTCTTTCTCTCTCAATCTCTCTCTGTCTCTGTCTGTCTGTCTGTCTGTCTGTCTCTCTCTCTCTCTCTCTCTCTCACACACACACACACACACACACACGCACACTTCAATTCACAGACATATGCCCAAAAGTAAAATGGAAGGAAAAATAGGATCAGCATTCCACTTGGAGGAAGTGACCCCTACCAAGTCAAAGGAAGGAGAGGGTGTGTAAACTCAGGACTAGATCTCATTTACATGTCAAAGCTTCAAATAAAGAAGATAAAAATCTGGTACATTACCTGGGAATACAGAAATCCAGATAATAAAGTTTATAACAGGTGCTTTGAGTTTCTCCAGAAAAAGTGGCTAAGCAAAAGTGGGAAATATAATTAAGTTGTTTTAGAAAACAAAATTTGTAAGAGTGAAGAGACAACAGGATGAGAGAAAAGTAGGATTTGGTATGAAGCAGGCTAATTTTTAATCTGCTCATTTTCACCAGGAATCTCAAAAGCTAGAATGCATACAGGCCTGAGTTATCTGAGTGGGGATCTAATATCTACATGCTGAATTTCTTTGATTATGCATTGAAATGAGTATTAATTTATACTTGCACAGGTCTCACTCAGGCTCCAGAGGCTAAATAAAGGCTTCAGTGAGAGATGTGCAAATACTGGAAGGCAGAAGCTTGTGGGCAAGGAAACTGAATGCACAAGGCACTAGCATCTCATACAATTAATTTTATACTTTAATTTGTGAATCACAGGATGCTAATGAAAGAAGTCATATGAAAGAACTTGACAGAGAATTCCTGAAGTCACTACTTTTCAGTAATTGTGTGACTTTGTTGTAAGCTTATATTTTTCAGAATGTACTTTTAATAAGGGTTCTTCAATGCTTCAATCTCCCTTCTAGCCCACCACCCAACAGAGGTATTGGATCGCAAAGGTTAATGGAGCAAAAGAGGTTGTGGACCTGTTTAGAAAAAAAAAGTTCTTTGGGGTGAATCCAATCTGTGTTGTCAGGATATCTGCAGTTCAGTTCACATGAATCATCAACAGCAGCTCAATGCAGAAGAAATCTAGAGGCTCTCCCTTCAAGCCTGAATCTGCAAAAGCTTCAAGAAACCCCTGGAACACCAGAAGTTCTTTGGTGCATTTTTCTATGAAGTCATGACAAACAATGACCAGCAAAGAATGGCAAGGCAGTGTGGTCAGGGACAACCAGGGTCAGCAAAACCCAATGATGACCAGCAAATAATGGTAAGGCATACCAAAGCAACACAGTGTCATCGTCTGTCTGTTGGGTTATACTCATATACTTTCTAAATATCAAATGTTCTCTTAAGCATCTGCTCTAGCAAAACATCACATGCCCTTTTTTTCACACTTCTTTCAGGGAAACATCATTTGTCTAACCTCAGCAGAGCATCCTTCCATGTGTCTGCTGCAATAAATACATCCTCTCATAAGACAGTTTTCAGAAAAACATCACATTACACAACTGAGTTTCCAAAGAAACCAGAAATTTCCACTTCACCTTGTGGAAGTTTTTCACTTCAGCATGACTCATTCTTCATCTAGAAAATGACAAAAACAACGTCATAGAATGGAGTAAGTATAAAAAGAATTTATAAAAGCTGGTAAGAATTCTGTAGAACATATTAAACTGCAAGGATGATAAGTAAATTACGAACACAAAATTACTCAAAATCATGAGATTTTGACCATGTAAAGCCATGACTAGATTTTATGTTCTAAGAAGGGAAGTAGATATGCAGTATGTAGGACAGGGATATTATTTAGCTGAATTTTGGCAAGGTGATTGTAATGGAAGAAAAACCTGAAAAAATTATTAACTATTGGTGAGGAGTATTTACAATGTAAGAAGTTGGATAGAGTAAATAGATTTGCAAAACAAAGCTTTACAGAAAAAGATTCTTCCCCTAAAATGATATATATAGCAACATGGAAAACTAAGAAACTCTATTAATAACTTAGAACATTCATATGGATATTGCTAATATTTTCAATGAGTCAGACTATACATAAAACACATAATAAATTTAAATATATAACATATAGTATATAATATATATTTATTATTTTTTGCTTCTTCATTTACTCAACTAGAGTCTTACAGTATATTAGTTTACAGTATTTTAAAGAAATAATAATTGTAAATTTAAAAAAAACCTTTGTAAGTAAACATATATAATGTTGGCAAACAATATTTGCTTTTATATGTGTATTAAAATTTTTATATCTATAGAATTCTAAAATAAGCTCTTCACATGTAAGCAATTACCAGCTGCTTGCAATCAATGTCATAAAATCCCCATTGCTTTTCTGTCTCCCTTAATTATTTTCCTATTTTGTTTGATATTTTGTTTGTCTAAATTCAGCTAGACAATTCAAGACATTATTATATACAAAATTATAGACTTTCATGTCTTATGAATCTTTGAAATTACTTTTGATTTAAAGTAAAATAATGCTAACTTTGGTCTTTTAAATTTTTTTCGAACATTTGATATTTTCATTCATGTGATACCTTTGACTAAAAAAAAACAGAAAAAAATGTAATACAGAAAGAGAATGTTAGTCAGAAGTTAGCAGAATACTATTTAGTTGTCAAGAATGTTCTGTTTTATTATAAATGGGAACCAATGCTCATCATTTTTTTCATTATATAATTGCTAAAAATATAAAAGCATGTAATAAAAAAATGGGGAGATGGAGGAAACTGGAGTTTCAACTTGGAGTCCACAAATTTCTCTTATTCCCTTCATTATTCTAGAGTTTTCTCTCTTGGAATTTCATCAATGTAACACTTCGATGTTACTAGGATTTAAAATAAACCTTTTTAATAAAATAATGTATAAAAGCTATTTTTTCTTACATTTGCAGTCATTAATCGATCATGTGATATATTCAAGTTTCATATGATCATCAGCAATGGAGAATCGTCACTGTCATTAAATTATCAGTTGAAAATGAAAGTAGCATGTTCCCTGTAAATAGCAGCAATCAAGGGAGTGATGAGTACACATTTTATGGTTTTATCACTTTTATTTTTCAAAAAATTCTGAGAAGATAGGTTTGAGGTTTAGAAAACTGAAAATTCAAAGATGCTTCAGATTTGAAAGCATGAGCATAAATCTTAGTTTGATGAAGTTAAATTCTCCAAATTAAGCTCCTGATGATTTAGATAACATGTGGATATGGAATGCTGGGTTGCTTCTCATATTCTGTACATTGTCTTCTTCTAGCTCACATATCAGCAAACTGTTTTTCAACGCTGAAATTTATCCTGGAAATACAATACTTGTATTGTATTGTATTTCAATACTTGTATTGTATTGTAATGCTTGTGATATAAGCATGCCCTGTTCATTTAGTTTCCTTTTCTCGAGTTATATATCCTTTTCTTTGAGAAATTAATTTAAATATATAAGTAATGAAACAAAACAACTTATACTATTAAGGACTATATTTGTACTAGAAACTGATCATTTAAAATTATTTTCTAATTGGTATAAAAGCAATATATAACTCAAGCATTTTATTGCTTAAAATGGCACAAATTATTCTAGAATCAGATGACCAATAAGGGTGCTTAAAATGCAAACTTGTTTATTGTGTTATTTATGGTAAACAATGTTTTACCAACCCTATATTGTACTTTTTCATCTCTTCCTTGGTTGTGAAGTCCAGAGAAATTTTGTTTTACATGACGAGATCATCACAATCTTTAACATTTTTTACTTTAATTATTTTTAATTATGTGTAGATATGCAGGTATGAACATATTAGAGTATATTTTCATCAGAAGATAATATCCTAGAGTTACATGGAACTTGAGTTACAATAAATTTATGAGCTAACTCTTTTTTTTTCCCAATTGACAGTAAATTTTGCCTTTTTTATTTTTTGATACTTTTACATTTCAAATGTTTCTCCCTTTCCAGATCTCCCCTTTGGAACCTCCCTATTTCCTCCCCTGATCCTCGTGCCTCTATGAGGGTATTCACCCACCCACCGACCCATCCACTCTCATCTTTCCTCCTTAGCTTTCTCCTATATTGGGGCATCTAACACCCTCAGGCCCAAGGGCCTCTTTTCCCCCTGATGACCAACAAAGTCCTCCTCTGCCACATATGTGGCCAGCACCATGGATCCCTCCATGTGTATTCTTTTGTTGGTGATCCAGTCTCTGGGAGCATCAGGAGGTCAGGCCAGTGTACACTGTTGCTCCCTCCCCATGGGGCTGCCAACTCCCTCAGCTCCTTCAGTCCCTACTCCAACTCCTACATCTGGGACCTCACGCTCAGCCCAATGTTTGCTGTGAAGTGACTATTAGGTATTCCGAACTTTTGGGCTAATAACTACTTATCAGTGAGTACATCGTGTTCTTTCTTTTGTGACTGTGTTGCCTCACTCAGGATGATATTTTCAAGTTCTATCCATTTGCCTAAGAATTTCATGAAGCCATCGTTTTTAATAGCTGAGTAGTATTCCATTGTGTAAATGTACCACATTTTCTGTATCCATTCCTCTGTTGAGGGACATCTGGGTTGTTTCCAGTTACTGGCTATTATAAATATGGCTGCTATGAACATAGTGGAGCGTGTGTCTTTATTACATGTTGGAGCATCTTCTGGGTATATGCCCAGGAGTGGAATAGCTGGGTCCTCGGGTAATATTATGTTCATTTTCCTGAGGGTCCGCCAAACTGATTTCCAGAGCGGTTGTATCAGCTTGCATTCCCACCAGCAATGGAAGAGTGTTCCTCTTTTTCCACATCCTCGCCAACATCTGCTGTCACCTGAGTTTTTGGTCTTAGCCATTGTGACTGGTATGAGTTGGAATCTCAGGGTTGTTTTGATTTGCATTTCCATGATGACTAAGGATCTTGAACATTTCTTTAGGTGCTTCTCAGCCATTTGAGTTTCCTCAGTTGAGAATTCTCTGTTTCGCTCTGTTCCCCATTTTTTGATAGGGTTATTTGGATATATGAGCTAACTCTTAAAAGTACTTGTTTTAGTTTTGTGTGTGTGTGTGTGTATTTGTTTGTTTGTTTAGAATTCTATGTATGAGTTTTGTATTTACATCATTTTCATGCCTCACTTTAACATCCTTTGTCCCTCCTTCTCCCTATCAAGTTCATTACTTCTTTAATTATTGTCTGTGTGTGTGTGTGTGTGTGTGTGTGTGTGTGTGTGAGAGAGAGAGAGAGAGAGAGAGAGAGAGAGAGAGAGAGAGAGAGAGA
>JADRCH010000014.1:2231173-2279754 GCA_019843965.1 Rhynchomys soricoides
AGAGAGAGAGAGAGAGAGAGAGAGAGAGAGAGAGAGAGAGAGAGAGAAAGAGAGAACTTGGGATTAAGTTTGGTTAACCTAACAGGAGTCTTATCCCTTTAGAAGATTGAAAACCCTCCTATTAGTAGTCATTAATTGCCTGTAGCTCATCTGGTGATGGGACCTTGTGAGATCCCCACCCTCCCAGACCACATTGGTATATCAATTGCTGCTACCATTATATGGGTGACTATATCATAGAGATTTCATAGGTTCAGCCACCAATCATACATAGAAAACTCTGTATTGCGGCAGATGTTCTGGTCATCTATTTCTTACAAACTTTCTGATCCCTTTTCCCAGGCTCTTTAAGTCTTCAGTGTAATAGTTGTTTTATAGATAAGTCAACAGGATTGGTGGTTACTTAGAACACAGTTAGTTCTTCTTTACATTTTCAGTAATTGTAGAAAATTTTCCTGGTGTTGCAATAGAAACTAAAGGAGAACCTACTACTAGTAATTTCCTAAACCAGTAAAACCTAAGCCTTATTCCGAAATATTTACCCTTGTACCCACAGATAATTGTAGCTCTCATCTCTCATCAGAGAAACTTCTCTTTGTAGCAGAGATCATTACAGAAATCTGTAATTATTAACTTTTGAAACATAAAATTTTATGACTTTCTTGTGATAAGAAAGATAGCAGAAGTAATAAAGTTAATTAGATTTAGTGGGGGGGGGGGTAAGATAGGGGACATTTCAAAAGAAATGGTACACCAGAGAAGAGGAAATAAAAGAGGGTAATGGATGAGAGACATGATAGAAGAACATTGTATCATGCATGAAAATGTCACAGTAAGGTCCACCATTTTGTGCAAATAATTTATACTATAAATACAATTTTAAAATTAACAAGGGTTGTCAGTGTTAGGCCATTGGCCTTGGTGAGATCCTGCAGTCTTTGTTCTTCCACAATGAGTGACTTACCTAAAACTGTCCTCAAAACAGAATGCATCGAGGCAAAGGTAACTATGGTATTTTGAATGAGAATTCCCCACATAGACTGGTATTTTGAATGAGAATTCCCCACATAGACTCATATATTTGCAAACATAGTCCCCAGTTAAACTGTTTGGAAGGATTAGGAAATGTGGCTTTGTTGGAGTAGACATGTCCTTGTTGTGTCTCCAGGGGTTGGGCTTTGAGGTTCCAGCACCATGCCAGCATGCTGCCATGCTTTCCACCATGATGACAATGGGCTAAACTTAAAATACTCTAAGCAAAACTCCAATTAAATTCTTTCATTATAAGAGTTGTCTTGGTAATGACATCTCCTCATAGCAATAGAACAGTAACTAAGACTAGGGGGATACTAGAGATTAAGAGAGTCTTCACCATACTTATGTTTAGAGGACTTTGGAAGACTTTGGGACTTTGGATTGTGTTTGAACATTTTAATCAAGGCTTACTGTGCCATCTTAGAAGGAACATGGAAGACAATGTTAAAAGCAATTTAGACAATGTGGGCACAGTTAAGTAAGATTCGGAGAGGAAGAATATTAACAAGTAGCTTAGAGATCATTCTTGTGATATTCTGATCAATGACTTTTTGATCTCATGTAGCCTAACATAAAAATCTGTCATGTGGTTATTAGTGACCACTCTTATATCTATCAGAAATTGAAAAGTAGCAAGCAGGGCAAAGAGAAATACAGAATGTACAATTTGAGGAATAGAAGATCACCAGGAAATGTAATCTAGGAGCCAAATCTTGTGCTTAGAGAGATTTTTAAAAGGCTTGATTGAAAATGTAATTAAGTACCCCAAGGCCGAACCCCACCTAGCTAAGCTTCCAACTTGTGAAAATAAAGGAAAGCTTAAGGTTGAAAAGAAACTATCAACAATGGAAAGCTTATGCAAATGCAAGTCAGGGGAGACTTGAGTCCCAGAGAAAGAACTTGGCAATTTTGGCCACATAGTTCTAGTTTTAGAGTCGAAGAGCATTGACTCTAAGAATTTTGGTCACATAGTTCTGATTTTAGAGTCTGGTTGTAGAGTCAGTAATAAAAAAGGGTTGTGGAATCTTCCTCCACAGTTAAGAAAAGCTGCTGAAGCTGAGTACTTTCTGGGGCAGTCCTGCATAGGGGCCCTGGAAAGGTTCTTGCATGAATCTGTGAAGGTGAATCCTGTGTTGTGTTGGAAATCCAGAGATGTTCAAAGTGACAAAGTGCTAAGATGCCTGTCCAAAAAAGCTGATAACGGGGTATGGACACAACCTAAGTAAGGAGAGTGTGTTGCAGTCAACAAAGCTGAAAAAAGTTGTGAAGAGCACATTGACCTCAGACATGGAGATGCAGAATTTAGAGTTTACCCTGTTGGGTTTCTGTTTTGCTTTCAACCAGTATTTTTTCACTATGCTCCCTTTCCTTTATTTTGGAATGGTAATGTATATTCTGTTCCATTCTATGTTGGAAGTGTGTAGTCTACTTTTTAATTTTCATTTTACAGGGACTTACAGTTAGGAGATTGCCTTGAGTATAAAAAGAGACTTTGAACTTTTAAACAGTATTGAGATAGTGATCGACTATGGAGAAACTTGAAGTTGAATATAGTCTGTACAGGATATGGCTACAAGCCTATGGGTCAGGGAGTATAACGTGGTAGTTTAAATGAGAATTCCCTCCACATGTTCTTATATTTATATACTTACTTCTCAGTTGAAGAACTGTATGGGGAGGATTAAGAGGTTTGTCCACATTGGAGTAGGTCTGTCCTTGTTGAAAGGAGTGTGTCCTTGTTGGAAGGATGTGTGTCCTTGAGGGTGGGCTGTAAGGTTCTATCCATCTATCTATCTATCTATCTATCTATCTATCTATCTCTATATCTCTATATCTTTTATATCTTTTTTACCTATATCTTTCTCCCTCTTTTTCTGTGTTGGAATCATGGCTCACTTCCATACAGACCACACCAGGCCAATGCAGTTCTACAAGAAAGAGGTTTATTGTGGGGTTAGGGTCAAAGATACATAAACGCTTGGGCATAGGGAACCTCTTTCCATTTACCAGACCACTGGCAATATGTATGAAAATCCCTTAAAACAGTTGGATCTAGTGTGCCATTAAGTGGCTATTTGGAACCATTGTCTAATGGGTACTGAATTCAAACCTTACTAGTTTTGATGCCCTCAAGTTGGGTGCTAACTTCAGAGATTTGAGATTTTCAGAGGACAACCTAATGGGGAGCCTGGAGGTATGTTCGAAGAAAACAAAGCACCCATTGGGGAGTTATTGGATTATTCCTACCAGCATCCTAAGAACAATTCAATAACAAAATTTCAGCCAGGCTAGATGTCTACGTCGTCACCTAGACCTTCTAAAGGCTATTCATGGTAAATCCTGGACTCACCAGAAAGCATACCTACCTAGCCCTAGGGATTCCTGAATGGCTGTAAGAGCCCAGAGGGGAAGGGTGTGAGAGCTACTTTCGAAAGGGTTGTCACCCAAGAGTAGAAGTACTATCTTGTATGTCAGCTAGGAGATTGATCATAATGACTGTGGATGAGAAAACGCCAACCTCTTAGCCCATAAAGGCTGATGAGGCCCTATTTGGAAAATCAGGGTCCTCCCCACTGACTGGAGGAAAAACCTTACTAACATGCTGATGCTTGTGTGAAAATTTTAGCAGTCTGGTAGCAGGAAACGTGAAACTGTACAGTTGGTGTGAGTCCATCTGACTGAGTAATCCACGTGGTGGCAGGGTCCTCTCATGGTGCACAATGGCAGGGGGAGCAGGTAGCGATGGCAGTAGGAGGTAGTCACCCGAAGCACAGCAGATGTGGTGGTTGAAACTATGGTCCACATGGCTGGGCAGAGATGGTCTGTCAGTCAGTCATGGTCCCTGCCAGTCACTGGGACTGCTGAAGTTGACTCTCAGACAACTCATTTACTGGCTGAGCTTCCTGCTTACAGAGCTTGAAGTAGGTATTTGAATTTATCACAGGCATCTCTTTGAGTCAATCATAACCTTACCTCCTAGCACCAATAGCATCCATTGAAACTTAAGTAATTTGAAACATGTATATACTTGTTTTTTTGAACCTTCACAATAGACCTTGGCTAGACCACCAGGAGATGTGGTTCCTTTTTGGTGAAGATAGAAATGGTTACATGGATATCTATAGTACAATGAGGCCTGTAATAGTAGAACATTGATACAAACAACCCTGGCAGAGGCAGTGCCATTAGAAGAAAGTTAAATTAACAGTAATCTGTCTCGAGATTGCTGGTATATACATGATGAGAGTCCAGGTAGCTGTAATATTGGTACTAACAAATCTCAAGGCACTTAGGGCAGCAAAGGAGAGCACAATTGCTGATCATTACAGAGTAAAATTGCCCAGCCCCAAAAAACCTTTGTTTGTATTCAGAAAGTAGGGTGTTAGGATTGTTTACATTATCAATTTAGTGACCTTATCACCACCATTAAGTGTGTTACTTAGGATTTATATTGCTTTGGTAAAACACTATGACCAGAAGCAATTTAGACATGATCATCTTTCAGCTCCTCTTCTATAATCCAGGGAAGTCAGTACTGAGAATTAAAGCAGGAACCTAGAGGCAGGAACTGATGCAGAGGTAACAGGAGGGCTTGCATGTGGCAAGCTTCTATTTTCTTCCTTCCACACTCTCAAGTGGTACTCCATTTTCCCTAGTCCGAAATAAGTTGTCCAAAATATTGTTCCTTCACTTATATACTTATTTTGTGTTTTCCCAGGGAGTTATTTTTAATATCACACCTTAATTATATACATACAAATGAGTGACACCTGTCTTTATTTCATCTTAATTTCAATTTTTAGCTCAGACAAGTGTTATAAAACATATTTTCTGTCACTTTATACTCCAGATTTCAAACGTAAAAGTATAATACTTGTTTTAATAAGTCATCTTTCACATCATATCTCCCCCCTTGTGTCTTCACGAGCAAACTATAAACATCTATTGCCAGAAATGGGAACTTGAACATTGTCTGTTCAGCTATTCCTTCCTGCTCAGTTCTCACATATAACCATTTTCCCATCTCAATGATTACTCATCATAAAGTGACTTCTATTCAAAACTCCTCCTTTTCAACTAATCATAGTTTCAACTCTTTTCTAGACTGTTGCTATACAGTCCTGAAATAGATTTCCCTAGTCTGAATTATTCCACACATTATTTCATCCTTCATGAAGGTACCAAAATTTAAAGACTATCTAACATTTCTTGTCCAGAAAAACATTACTTTGTTCCTGTTAGCATGATAATTAATACAAATGTTTTAGGACATTATTATGATATCATTCTAAGTTACTAAACACAGTTATCAACTTGCTGTATCCACTACTGAACAGTCAGATAGAAGTGCCATTTTTCTTGACAGTTTCCTACCATGGGGCCTTCCAATTGGACAGGATGAGTACATGCTGAAGACCCACTGCATAACATAGTGAACATATTTAACACTGCAGTTTACCATTGCCAAAACAGCAGATTTAAAAGGCTCTCAGCACGAAAACATAATTATGCAAGGAGACATTAACTTTATTTTTGTTTTAAGACAGTGCATTGTATACTATACCTACATACAAATTTTAGTTACAACTAGTCCTTGAAAACACTGAATAAGTGTATACCATGTACAAAGAAAATAAATGTGAAAATTAAAGTTAATAAATGGAGTGTTATCTTTGAATTATTCATTGGCGGATTCTTCTTTTTATGCAGCTTGTCTAAAGTGACAATGCCATTTCCTTTCCATGACCCAGTTCAAAACATCCATCATTTGCATTTCTGATTGTCTGTTACCAACAGTTCCCATTTATTAATTATGTTTCTGAAAATATGGATTGCTATCTAATTAAATTACTCATATATACTTAAAGTAAAGTTGTTGTATTATATAAGCATAATTAATTAAAGTAATAGACATATACATCTATGGAACAATAAAATCATTAAAAATGTAAACATTGACCCTTTATCATTACCTAATATTCATTGAACTATGTTCTAAATTAGTGATTCTGCTAAGAACACAGATCATAGATATGTAGGATTATTTATTTGTCTTCATATTATCTAGCACACATTTAGGTTATTATTTGAGCTGAAATAATAATTATACAAATCATACATACCAGAAAAATTTGAATATGAAATGAGGCTCCATTTTATTCTCTACATGGTATGTACACATAACAGGACAACTGAAGTGTATCAGCAGTTTTCCTCAAAACCAAACCAAAACAAAAACAAAAACAGAAATGTTAAACACATTTTCATGCTCTTGCAGCCATCTTTCCCAACTACCACGGGGGTTGGGGAGACATCACCTCTGCACCAATGTCACCTCATGTACAGGAGTGGTGGGGTTAGCTCTCCCTCATTTTTGCCTTCAGGGCCAACTCACTTGCATTCCTTCCATCAGGATCAGCTCTTTTGTGCTGGCAAGAGAACAACAATGCCTGCTCTCCTGAATTCTACAGCTGGTGAGGGACAGGGATATTTCCCCTGCTTTTAGATCCTCCAATTGCTTCAGGTGGTTAGGGGGAAGGGGGCAAAGGGCATGGCTCTCCATCATGCTATCTTACAGCAAAGGAATAGGGGGTGCCAGCATCGCTGATACTTCCCCGACTAGGGCCAGTTTTACTGTGCTGCCCAGGTAAGGAATAGGATTCTGCTTTTCTGAAGGTTACAGATGAGGAGGAACAAGGCAAGCCTTCTCAGTGTCATGACTCTGGGGCCAGCTCATCTGGCTACTGCAGGTTTTAAAGGGGAGGAGAGAGGTCATCACTACAACACCCAAGTCACCTCACCTTATACATGTGAGGCAGGCCCAGCATTCTGACACACCACCACCAGGGTCAGCTTTGCTATGTTATCCAAGTAAGGTGCAGCACTGGCTCTCCCAAGTGCTGCAGCTATTCAGGGCCAACATAGCTCTCCAGTGTTGTTGACCTTGTGGGCAGCATGGGGGGGGGATCATCTCTGCACCTGTGCCACCCATAACAGATGAGTAGTAGGGTCAACTCTCCCACATTTTCACTCTCAGGGCCAATTCACCCACACACTAGCCACCATGGTCAGCTCCAATGTGTTGCTTGTGCGAGGTGCAGGGCCTTTTCTCCCATCTGCTGTGGCTGGTGACTTGGGGTCAGCTCTCTAGGGTGCTGTAGTCAGAAAGAGGCAGGGTCAGTTATGCACAGTCCCTGGACACTCAAATGGTCCCCAGTGGCTACTCCAACCAGGGACATTCTTGTACTCTCTAGAATATAAACCATGGACACTGACAGTATCCCCTGGGGATGCATAGTCATGAACCCAGGGACAGTTCTCAGTGACAGCTCAGGCTAGGACCTTACCATGGCCCCAGATAGTAATGTTGGCCACTCTTCACCCTTGTATCTCTAGTTGTATCTTTCTTCCTCACGTTCAAGCTGCTCTACTCTTTTGCTGTCTATTACATACTTGCACATTTTTGTGGCTCCCCCCACAGGATGGTCACATACCTGGTGGGGCCTAGCAAGCAGGTGTCCATTGCCAGCCAGTACTGTGCACCAGAGGGCAGGTCTGGGAGTGGCATGATGGGATCAGGTCTTTGTCTTCCTCTTCCAGCACTGCGTCTGCTGCATGGTGGTAGGCAGTGTTCTGCATGTATGGTGGAGGACAAATCTCTGAGCATCTTTCTCTGCCTGTATCACCCATGTGACATGATGGAATGCATATCTCTGTCTTCCTCATTCTGTGCTGTCTTGCTTGGATTGAATTTGATTTTATTTTTATGTGTGCCACACATAAAACATCTCTGGTCACCAAGCTAAGCATAGAGCTATGATGAACTAAGATCTGCTATCTCTTCTGCCTCTGACAGATATAAGAACAACACTATCAACAAGGTATTTGTTTGCCCGTTGCCAGGTGGGTATAATAACAAAATTCTTAAGAGATATAACTACCATATAGTTTTAAATATGTAGATAACTTCTAGATAAACTTAAAATCTATTGACCTAAGTTACTGTTCACAATTAAACCAGTCACTGTGTGACTGAATTTCATTCCACACTGTTCATAGCAATCCATTTCCAAAACTGTAATGTTTTTGTTCAAGGGGGGAGAGATTTTGGTCATTATGGGTAATAATGAATAATTTAAAGCTATTGATATTGTCCAACAGTCCACAGATAAATAGCAATGACTAAGAAATAAAAAGTCCCTAACAAGTAAGACAATTCCCTGAAATGATGACATTTTATTTTGTTACTATTGTGAAAAATGCATATCTGCTTTAAACACTCAATTTATTTTCTGGAGGTGAAAACACTAGGAAAAAAATTTCAAATTGTGAATAGCAGACATCTAAAACAATCAAAAATGCAAAAAAATCTGTCTTTTAAATATTGTGTAGCTGATGACTTTAAATAAGTCTCTTCTCTTCTCTGGGTTTCCAGCTCATTCCACATACATCCGTGCACACATATGTATTCATGCTTTGATGCATGTACACATACACAAATGTGAAGATCTGTACCATATCATATATATTATAGTTTCTACAAATCTCTAACATTTTAGAAATTTAGGATATTATCATTTGAAAAAATGCCATGAGGCCTCTTTATCCCTATACAAAGATGAGACTATATAGTCTCAAATATATATTAGGCCTGCTCAGTCTGTATAACATTACTTGTATGTATGTTTTCAGGGCTGCCCGATTGATATTGAGTAGCCAATTTGTATGCTCTTGCCTAAAGAAAACTATTGGTCCCCCCACTCAGTGTTCCATAGTAAACTGTGGTTCTTTCTTTAGTGCTGAGACCTCATGGCTTTTTTCACTTTAGAATGTTTGTCTTGCTCCCATCTAGGCAGATTAAAAAAACAACAACAACAACAACAATAATAACAACAACATAACCCTACTGTATGCTGCTATGAGCAAATTCAGATGGCACCCACACATGGAAAATCCAACGGGAGAAATCCTAGAGCCCCACATTATAGTACTTAGAACTTTATCATTCTACATAGTTTTATATAATAATGCCAAGATATATCATGGACTTCATGAAGCTATTGTCATAAAAACCCTAATAACATTGATATTGTCAAGCACATTCAAGTTAACTATGTTGCAATTGGTCAACCTTGACATCAAGCTGTAACTCATAATTGAAATGACTGGATAATTTTCAATACCATTTTTTCTCTCATAGGTAATAGCTCTTAAGTTCAAAGAAATATGAAAACTACAGTTTGAAGTAGGCTTTCAAAGCCATTTAATCAACAATGATATCTTTTTGTTTAAAAAAAGAAAGAAAAGAAAATCCTTCATCTCTGTATTTATCTCCATATTTTGTCTGCCAAATATTAAATTTATGAAGTAATAGTTAATATATTTTCCTCTTTAAAGTAATCATAGTGATGTGTCAGCCAATCACACCTTTGGATTTTTGGAAAATGGAGAGTATTGCTTGTTAACACACTCTACATTGTCACGTTGTGCCATTTCTCGTACTTCAGCATTTTGCTTTGTTGTATATAAATATGTGATTTAAATTCACCCTTTTAAAATACTCAAAATAGCAGAAAGGCTGTCATTACTATTTCATGGACTGCAGGAAACCAGAGGCAGCACACGGAGAATCCTGGTACCAGAAAAATGTATATATTCCTGAATTATAATTAGTCCTCATGTGGCATCACAGGTTAATAAATTATGTTCTGGTCCACAATTTAAGACTTCCTTTTTAAAACTTATGTATTATTGTTATAGTAATAAAGAAATGTGAACACTCCGTAAATCATTTATATTTAGAAGACATTCTATACTGTTGTGATTGTGTAGGAGTTTACAATTCTGAACATTTGCATGATTTCAATAGCGAACAGCTAAAGCATACTGCAAGTATTTTATTGGAATTATATAGCGTGCCATCATATTCTTCTTTTAAAAGCTTATTTTTGGACTTTATGTTGTTCATGGGATAATATTGAAAGAGGGAATTATATATGCAATCTTTATTTTTTAATGTGATACATACGTGTATACAAATTCAGACACATGCTTACATGTATAAGTGTAAATGTATAATTACTAAAATAAAATAAAATAAAGACCCAATAGCAACCAATGGTTTTTTATAGAAATGCCTATTACGTTCTTCTTTACAGTTATGGTTAAACAATTATACTCCAGGAGCACATATACTCTATGACCGTAACACACTCACTTAAAAGATCAAACCTAGAGAAATGTAACTTCACCCTGAGTCCTTATCAAACCCTTCTCACCACTTCTTCCTTGTCAAACAATCAATATATCCACAGAAGGCAGAAATGATTCTTCTTGCTAAATGATTAGTATTTTTGCGTGGCCAGAAAGATTCATGGTTTTGAAAGAGATTATTTGTTGTTTCCCATTAACAGGGCAAATTAATTTATACATGTGGCCAGATTTCTAATTATAAGATAATATTCTCTTATTGTTATATTATGTTAATTATATTATATTATATATATTATTATATATTATATTATATTATATTATATATTATATAATTATATTATGTTAATTATAAGATAATATTCCATTACTATTATAGATGTGGTTAATCTATCTCCATATCCCCACATTTGTTAGATATGTTGTGTACTCCATACTAATGCTCCAGAAATACTTCAAAAACAATTGCTCATTACGACGCCTTTACCATTATTACATGACCATCATGTGACATTTAACTTTTATGAGTTTCATCTTAACTTTTAATTTCTTAATTTTATAAAATATGTGTGTTAGTCAAGGGTCTCTACAGACACAGAATATATTGTATTTATTAGGTTGTCTTGCAAGGTGTGGGCCAGGTAGTCCAATAATCACTGTTTCCCACTAGAGAGGCTGAAAGCTCGGTAAATGCTCAGTCATTGAGGTGAATGTCTCAGCACACCCAACTTAGCAGGAAGACCTATAGTATTCCTGGAAAGCTACACTCATGGCATGCCAGCATCTCTAATATGCTGGTTCCAGTGTGAAGGAAGATATGCTGCAGCAGGACAGGGAACACTAGAGAGGACAGACAGGTGAAAGCCAAGCTTCCATTTGCCATATCCTTTCATCGGTCCTGCCCCCAAGAAGGTGCTAACAGTGTTTAAAGTAGATCACTCTGCTTCAAATACTCTGATAACAAGAAAATCCTTCACAGGAATGCCTACCAGCCTGTGTTTTAATTAATCTGTGATCCAGTTAAGTTGACAGCCAATACTGGCCAAGACAATATTCAATGACCTTTAGTGGAAATTCATAAACGCATTGAGAACCCTTTAAAAATATAGTGTTTATGCATGTTACACACACACACACACACATTCACCCACACACACACACACACACAGATTGGTATTATATGAAGAACACAGGACATGGGGTTGGATTGGCTATTTTTGAATCATGCTTTTTATATTGGGGCGTTCACTTAGTTAACCCCTCTGTGCCTCAGGTTCATCCTTTACAATGTGGATATGATAGAATGGACTTCTTGGATTGTTACATAGATTAAATGAGTTATTTTCAAGTCTTTTTATGATGTTTGTTAATACATGTTATTTATTGAGTAAATGTTCACTTTACTTACAACAAAGGGGTTCATAAAGGTCTAGAAAGGAAATGTGATCTGTTCTATTTGTGGTGTTGTACTTGGATATATACACTTGTATATCTATATGGAAAATATGAATCTTGATCCCATCATATATACCATCACTAAACAATATTGTATGATAATTTATACATCTAAATATAATGCCAAATTACACGCATTTAAGAAAAAAATATGGAAGTCTTCATGAAGCTGATGTAGACAACATTTCTTAAGAAGAACATAATATGCATTCGCTATAAAAGAAAAATGTAACATTCTCAGTCAAGAGCCGAGCAGTAAGTACTTGGTCTGGCAGGATATATCTGTCATCTCAGAAGTAATTTTGATACAGGAGAATTGAGAACAATCTGAGCTTAAAGAAATGTATGATTATGTTCAAAAACAAAAACAAGACCATAAAATTTCACTGACAAGAAAATAAAGAAATGTATGACAAATCAAATCAAATATAGAAAATATATAAAGCCAACAAAGGCCTTAAGTGCATATTGTAGGAACCAATACAAAAAATTCCACCAAATCAAATATGAGCCAAATACTTTATTAGAGCCTTTAAAAGATAGAAGCATAGCTAACAAACCCTTGAATATATAACCCTGTTGTGGGAAATATTAAAAACTGGACTGACTACTCTCTGCCCCTGCGGCCCATCTGGCTGCCTCTGTCTCTAGCTAGCACCCCCCATCCCCCAACCCCCCATCCCCAGCGGCCGGTCACAGTATTCCCAGCTCTGGTTCACTTGACTCTGAATGGTTAGTTTCTTCTCAGCCATAATACTCCTGTGGTCAGCTGTCCCACCTTCCAGTAACCCAGTAAATCAAAACTCTGGAAACTTATAATTAAGCAGACAGATTTATATATCAATAAATTCTCAATACACAAGATGCCTGCACAATAATTTCTATGCCAAATGATAAAGATACAAGCTGCCCGCCTAGACTAGACAAGTTACCCCAATAATTTTATCCCTACATAATATTGTAACTACCTGTGACTATTTAAAGCCATGCTGGTTCTGAATCATCAGCCTTCATCTTGGCTCTCTCCCTCACTCCTGTTGTTTTCTCTCCCTTTGCAACTCTTAGCTCTGCCTCCCTTTCCCTTGTCCAAATCAGAGGTCTCCTGCTGCACTAATATTTAAATAAACTGGACAAAAAAAAAAAATCCTGCCACATATCCCAAATCTTTACTCCTTAGAAAACACAGATTAAAACTACAATGCAATTCACCACTCCATAACTGGATAAAATTTAAAAGACTGTTGATATAAAGTGTTGAGGTTATAGAACATGTGTGCAGCTCATGCTTTCTGTTACAGGGTGTAAAACCATGAGTATGTGCCTCATAAACACCAACAGCCATTTTAATTAGTCAGAACTCCAGCACAGAGCTCCAAAATCCATCACTCATTTGCTTCAAGGCTTTGATTCCCATGGCCTATTTTTTGCTAAGGACAAAATAGATCACAGATTCAAGACAAACTCAGAACTCCTCCATAGGCAGTGGTTGCTAGAGAACTCTCTGACAACTTCCTCAAGCTCCTTAGACTCTGATATTCATCCACCCAGACCATCTTTCTGGAGGGGCTCAGACTTACACTATATTTAACAGCTCCATAAGCCTTCTTCAGTTTCTGGCCACTACTTTTTTCTATAGCAAAAGTTTTATACATTTAGTTGAGTTGTTATGTCTTCCTTCTGAAACCACAATGTGAAATATCAAGTGATTTCAAACCCATTAAAACTGAAATCTACATGTCCAAAGGAAATGAATGCATGCTTCAAAATTAAGAAAGAAACAAGCAAAGATGTTGGAACCTATTATACTGAAATTTTTTTCAGTAGAAGGACGAATAATGTCTGATAAATTCACAAGATAAAAAACAATGAAATAGTTAAAGAAATGAACTATTACAGCCATCATCTCTTTAAGCGATTCATACAGATAACCCCATAAATGAAATAAGCAAAACACACAAACTGTACACAATGGTATTTCATTCAAGAGGGGACAAAAGTAACACATAATATTAAATATCGTTTGTCAAAATAGCTTTTTACCTTGGATATTAATACAGTTACACACATGAAAAATTATGTCAAAATAATATATAAAATTAACATACTACATAGTACTCTATCACTTAAGAAATGAAATAGTAATATGCAACAAAATTGGAAAATCTGGATGAAATGAACAAGTTTCTAGACAGATACGAATTACCAAAGTTAAATCAGGATCAGATAAACCATCTAAACAGTCCCATAACCCCTAAAGAAATAGAAGCAGTCATTAAAAGTCTCCCAACCAAAAAAAGCCAAGCACCAGATGGGTTCAGTGCAGAAGTCTATCAGACCTTCAAAGAAGACCTAATTCCAATACTCTTCAAGCTATTCCACAAAATAGAAACGGAAGGAACACTACCTAATTCATTCTATGAGGCCATAGCTACACTGATACCAAAACCCCACAAAGGCCCAACAATAAAAGAAAACTTCAGACCAATTTCCCTTATGAATATCGATGCAAAAATACTCAATAAAATTCTTGCAAACTGAATCCAAGAACACATCACAACAATCATTCACCATGATCAAGTAGGCTTCATCCTAGGGATGCAGGGATGGTTCAATATATGGAAATCAATCAATGTAATTCACTACATAAACTCAAAGAAAAAAACCACATGGTCATTTCATTAGATGCTGAAAAAGCATTTGAAAAAATTCAACATCCCTTCATGATAAAAGTCTTGAAAAGATCAGGAATTCAAGAAGCATATCTAAACATAGTAAAAGCAATATACAGCAAACCAGTAGCCAACATTAAACTAAATGGAGAGAAACTCGAAGCAATCCCCCTAAAATCAGGAACTAGACAAGGCTGCCCTCTCTCTCCCTATCTATTCGATATAGTACTTGAAGTTCTAGCTGAAGCAATCAGACAACAAAAGGAGGTCAAAGAGATTCAATTTGGAAAGGAAGAAATCAAAATATCACTATTTGCAGATGATATGATGGTATACATAAGTGACCCAAAAAACTCCACCAGAGAGCTACTACAGCTGATAAAAAACTTCAACAAAGTGACTGGATACAAAATTAACTCAAGCAAATCAGTAGCCTTCCTATACTCAAAGGATAAACAGGCTGAGAAAGAAATTAGGGAAATAACACCCTTCACAATTGACACAAACAATATAAAATATCTTGGTGTGACTCTAACCAAACAAGTGAAAGATCTGTATGACAAGAACTTCAAGTCTCTAAGAAAGAAATCAAAGAAGACCTCATAAAATGGAAAGATCTCCCATGCTCATGGATTGGCAGGATTAATATAGTTAAAATGGCCATCCTGCTGAAAGCAATCTACACATTCAATGCAATCCCCATCAAAATCCCAACTCAATTCTTCATAGACTTAGAAAGAGCAATTCTCAAAGTCATATGGATAACAAAAAACCCAGGATAGCAAAAACTATTCTCAACAATAAAAGGACTTCTGGGGGAATCAGCCTCCCTGACTTCAAGCTGTACTACAGAGCAGTAGTGATAAAAACTGCATGGTATTGGTACAGTGACAGGCAAGTAGATCAATGTAATAGAATCGAAGACCCAGAAATGAATCCACACACTTATGGTCACTTGACCTTTGACAAAGGAGCTAAAACCATACAGTGGAAAAAAGACAGCATCTTCAACAAATGGTGCTGGTTCAACTGGAGGTCTACATGTAGAAGACTGTGAATTGATCCATTCCTATCTCCCTGTACAAAGCTCAAGTCCAAGCGGATCAAGGACCTCCACATAAAGCAGATACACTGAATCTAAGAGAAGAAAAAGTGGGGAAAAGTCTGGAACACATGGGCACAGGGGAAAAGTTCTTGAACAGAACACCAATGGCTTGTGCTCTAAGATCAAGAATCGACAGATGGGACCTCATAAAATTACAAAGCTTCTGTAAGGAAAATGACACTGTAAATAGGATAAAATGGCAACCTACAGATTGAGAAAAGATCTTTACCAGTCCTACATCCGATAGAGGGTTAATATCCAATGTATACAAAGAACTCAAGAAGCTAGACTCCAGAGATCCAAATAACTCTATCAAAAACTGGGGAAAAGAGCTAAACAGAGAATTCTCAACTGAGGAAACTCCAAAGGCTAAGAAGCACCTAAAGAAATGTTCAACATCCTTAGTCATCAGGGAAATGCAAATCAAAACCACCCTGAGATTTCACCTCACACCAGTCAGATTGGTTAAGATCAAAAACTCAGGTGGCAGCAGATCTTGGCCAGGAGGTCGCGAAATAGGAATATTCCTCCATTGCTGGTGGGAATGCAAATTAATACAACCTCTCTGGAAATCAGTTTGGTGGGCCCTCAGAAAAATGAACATAATAATACGTGAGGACCCAGCTATTCCACTCCTCGGCATATACCCAGAAGATGCTCCAACATGTAATAAAGACACATGTTCCACTATGTTCGTAGCAGCCATATTTATAATAGCCAGAAGCTGGAAACAACCCAGATGTCCCTCCACAGAGGAATGGATACAGAAAATGTGGTCCATTTACACAATGGTATACTACTCAGCTATTAAAAACAAAGATTCCATGAAATTCGCAGACAAATCATGGATCTTGAAAATATCCTGAGCGAGGTAATGCAGTCACAAAAGAATGAACATGGTATGTACTCACTGTTAAGTGGTTATTAGCCCAAAAGTTCGAAATACCCAAGAGTCACTTCACAGAATCAATAGGGGGGAGTGGAAGGTCCCAGATGGAGGACTTGGAGAAGGGACTGAAGGACCTGAGAGAGTTTGTATCCCCAGAAAGGCAACAACAGTGGCAACTGGCCTCACCCCCTGATCCTCCTGGAGACTGATCCACCAACCAAAGAAGACCCATGGTGCTGGCCATATATTCGGCAGAGGAGGGTCTTGTTAGACATCAAGGGGAGGAGAGGCCCTTGGGCCCGAGGGTATTTATGCCCCAGTATAGGAGAATGCCAAGGAGGGAATAGGAGAGTGAGTTAGTGGGTGGGTGGGTGGGTGGGGGATTACCCCCATAGAGGCAGGGGAGGGGGAGGGAATAGGGAGGTTCCAAAAGGGAGATCTGGAAAGGGGAAAACATTTGAAATGTAAATAAAGTAGAAAAAATAAAAAAAATAAATAAATAAAAAAGAAATGAAATAGTAAATGCATGGCACATTTGCATACTAATGAACTTCCTTTTCCTGTTTAAGCTGCTTCTATAGGTTATGTGGCACTAGAGTAGTTTTATTTTCTGAATTGCTACTCATCGCTTATAATCCTGCCTTTACTAACTCAAGAATACATGGGGTGCTGGAAATATGACTCATTGATTAAGAGCACATGCTTTTCTTACAGGAGACTTGTGTTTGGTTTGGATTTCAGGATTTCTGTGGCAACTCACAACCATCTGAAACTTAAGTTGCAGGGGGATCCTACGCTCTCTTATGATTTCAGTGTGTACCAGGTACACTCATGTTGCACATGCGAATACTCATACACATAAAATTAAAGAAAATTTAAGAATGAAAGAATACATAGAAAGGAGACTCAGCAAGAAGATTCAGTAGGTAAGGGTAAATGCCATCAAGTATGACTATCTTAGCTTGATCCGTGGAACCCCATATAATAGAAGAAACTGAGTAATGAAAGTTATCTTCTGACCTTAACACACACATACACACACACACACACACAGTCACACACAAATGCATGCACACATGTGCTCACACACTCATGCACATGCGTGAATGCACACATACACGCATGATGGGGAAGGGATAAATTAATATATAAGTACATATTTTTTTAAAAAATACATGACAAGGGAAGTAATGGGTAATCTGCAGATGAAGGCATTGCCCTGGGAAAAAAGGTTGTGTCAGGAGTTTCTTGAGTGCTGTGCTGAGCAGGAAAACCCTTATGTGTTCCAGGAGGCAGACCCAGCAGTTATTTTTGGCACAGCATTCAACTCTAACTGCAGGGAATTGTATCCCATTCAAGTGGGAAGCTGCAGCCCTGATGTAGAATGACAATTGCTGAAGAAGTAGTAGAAATGCCTGTCTTTCAGAGGCTATAATAGGGTGAATATATTTTTGGGGAAAATATGTTTAACTTCTTTCCTGATGTCTTGTCTCCTGTCATATATTTTTAAGAGCTAGTCAGTTTTGAGCTTGGAATACCATAGGAATTTGGGTTTTGGTTTTTTTTTACTAGATAGAGTTTGGAAGGCTTTTCCTTCCTTTAAAAATGTTTTCTTCCATTTATAGGTCATTGTTATTGCAGGGGACTTTACTTTTAAATAATAATCTTATACAAGATTAATTCAATCCTTCTTAGGTAGTTAAGTGATTTTATTCTATTTTACTTAAAACTAATAAATGTGTAGAAATGTCTGTCTCTCTGTGAAGGATCATTGTGTTTCTTAAATACATTTGCCTTAAAGAGCCCTCTTTTATTTGGACATTACCTTTGAATGTTGCAGTGATGAGTTCTTAAGAATTGTATAATATATCAGTTTTTTTTAAAAGATTTTGGACTTAGAACAACTGTGCAAAGGACTCTCCATTTTTCTCACCTTCTGCTATCAACACAAAGTCACCTTGACAATTGCAGGAGAATACAGCCTACCTCATGAAAAACATGAAGCTGAATGTGTCATAAAGTCATAAAGAAAAGCAGAGATGTGAGGTTGGAGGAAAGCCTTGAGGCAAAGGTTCTCACAATGAATTCAGGAACAACTTCTTAATCACCTACATACGTTACTTTCCAATTCTGTATCCTGTCTGCGTCCTTCAACCTCATACATGTGAGGGACGTTTATGGGCACTGAGGAGGGAAATTCACATTCTGAACTTAATACCAAAGTATCTTTTAGTAGAAGATTTCTAGTTTCTGTGTGTTTTACTTTGTTTTGCATTACCCGAAAATATGTGTGATGATCACTTTCATAAAGCAAACCTTTATTAAACTATGCTTCCAGTTTAAGGCAGGGCTAGAATGATAGTGAAAATGAAGAACTAGATGCAAACTCTGGAAGACTACTGACAATTTACATGAATCATTGTAAACTATTTGTTAATACAGCACCACCTCAGTGGGCAGCCATATTTCTTTGTCCCAGGACAAGAACTTTTCTTACACATATCAAGAAAGACCTCAGGAATGCTTTGGATTTAAAAGTTGATCCTGACTTACTTATTGTTGTATCAAACAATGAAAAATTATAATTGTAAAACATAGAACCTGAACAAAAGTGCAACCATGATATTTCCTTTTTTAAAAAATAATTTATTCAAAACAATGTTCATGAATTAGAGAAATATGAGTGAATTGCTTCTCTGAATTTTTTTGTTTTAAAAAAGATCAAGGGAAAAACAAGAATGTGAGAACTTTAGCTTTACTTCTGCAGACATCATTCAGCTTCATGTCTTGAAATTCTTAGCAAACTTAGGACACATTTTTAAATCCAACCTGAATGTGAGAAATGCAGGCAAAATATCTCATTGTAGAATGATATTTCCCTTGGATTCTGAAGTTGGTACAAATGGAGCTGTTAAATTTTACCAAGTTAAGATGTGAGAGACTTGTCTATTATTAACAATCCAGCTCACCTTTCACAGGTTGCAGGAGAGACAGCCAGCTTCTTTCCACTTCCTGAGTAAACAGGGTAAAAGCTGAAAAGAGGGAAAGTTTTATAGGATCCAACACTCAACATCCTAACATTTTCCACATTCTGACTCAAGTATTTAATCTGCATAAAATTGTATTTTATACACATACTAATTTAATGATAAGATTGTAAGAGTATACCCAGTTTGCCTACTAAAAATGGAATGTCCTACAGCTCTGATGGAAACAAACAAACAAACAAGCAAACAAAACTTAAGACAAAGTAACTAACCAAATCCCTTATAACATGTCCATCATGGCGAGCCCTTTACAGTTTAATAATTTGTGGCTGTTATTGTTTCCATTTCTGGAAATGGAAGCTTCTCTCTTTGCCTCTTCCTATTGTTCACAATAGTAATAATATTCTGGTTTTGTTGATAGACAGGATTGTCAGTCTTTCCCACAAGTTTTTGAAAGTCCAATTTTTCTTTAAAAATTTAATTAAATATAAAAGTTACCTCTTCATTTTGTTTGAAAGGGTTCTGTGGGATTAGAGAGTAAAGATAAACATCCTTTTAGTATCAATCTATTCAAAAGTATTGACATGATTTACATTAGGGCATGGTTTTGAAAATGACTGATATAAATATTGGTTCTAAAGTGTGATATTACAAACTTATATGCTTATAGATTGGTTGGAGATACATAAAATACATTAAAGAATATATATAATATTTATATGAATTATAAAAGTATCCTTTTGTTTCTAAATGTAGAATGCATTATCCACTGTTTTCTCTTCCTTGCAATGCATTCCCTTAGACAGTCTGAAATAATCTCCAGAGTCATTCTCACATTTTAACTTTCACCATTTACATTTAGGTTGCTTGGATCTAGGAAAACCAAGTGACACTTCCAATTAATGGCTAGTAACAATTGTACTACAGTTGTATTTCAAGTTCCATATCATGTAAGTAAGTATTAGCAATTTAAGAAAAAAATGGTTCATGTTGGCTCACAGTTTGAAGGGTCATAGGTCTCCATAGAGGGGAAATGATGGAAGTGGGAGAGTGAAACAGTGGGCCATATTGTATCCATAATGGAAGAAGGGTGGATGGAAGGGAAAGAGGCAGAGAGAAAGCGTAGTTTCTGGAATTGTTTTCTGTCTTCCTTTTCCTTTTACAGTCAGTATAGGAAACAGGGATGGTACTTCTCACCTTCAAAGTGGCTTGAGATTCTCAGTTAAATTTCTCTGAAAAACTCTCCCAAAGACACATCCAGAAATACTATCATTTTAAATTTTTAAATTTTTAAATTTTACTAAATTATTTTAAAATTATCAAGCTCAAAATCAAAATTTACAGTACATGTCAGGAACACACAAGCAAGTGTTTCCTTGGGGAATGAAGAGAACTTAGAGAATGCATACGGGCAAGCCCAGCATCCCTCACACCTCAGGTTGTCAGAACCACGAGAATTTGTTCTGCCTTCAGCTGCTACAGGATGGACTTCTTTATCTGGGAACCAGACAGGTTTTTTACAGGTTCTCAATTTAAGCATTCTCTTGGCAACACTTTAAAAATTTACCCTCTCTACAGAATTAAGGGTTGAAGGAAACACGGGGACTACTTCATAAAATATGCACAGTGGAGCCTAAATAGAATGCTTGTGGCTAAATGATATCTGATGCTGTTTGCAAGACTAGCAATTTTAGAGAAAATGTTGGAGAGAAACATGTACTTTCAGATGCAAGAACAAACTGTTCTATCATTTATTATAATGGCATGTTCTGAAGAAAAACAAGAAATTTCTACTTGGTTTGTCAGACATTCTGTATCAGAGACTGGTATAAGCCAGAGTCCTATCGTTGACAGTTTAAAAGGCTGTGGATTAGTGACTTAACCTGTCCTTGCTTCAGCATCTTTCTGAGTAAGGAGTACTCCAGGAACTCTATTTATCTCACACACACCCTGGTAAACTTTACCAAGCATGTACAGTGCCTACTTCATAGTGTTACAAAGTATGTATATCCTTAGATAAATGGATGGTCACAAATGTGGTGGCTAAAATATTTTGTGAAACTTTTCCCCTTTCTATTCATTGCTGTTGGTGTTTGACTGCATTTCATCTATGAAACTTCCATACAGCCAATGTCAAAGTCTTTACAAAAGTAGGTGGAGTAACTGGGATGAACCATCCAAAAAATTTCCTATGACAGTTTTAGGAGGCAAACTAGACTCAACACCAATAGGTCAGAATTGATATTTGCAATATTATGTGGACCATTTTCTTCTTCACCAAACATGAAATCATAAGAATTCAGAATGTCCTGGAGCCCTTTGTGGTTATTATGCTCTGTTTCTCAGTCTTTTTCCTTAGCTTCAGTTTTTAAAAAAGAGCTATCTTATTTTTTTCTTCTTCTACTCACTCTTTTGGCAATAATAAATCTTTTGCTTCATTCTGTTATAATTTGTTTTATTAAATTTCTTTACTATATATAAAATATATAAATAAAGATTATAAATTCTTATTTTAACTGTTGACTGAAAGAGGGTTCAAAATGTTCCAGGATTCTAAAAACATTTTAGAATTTGGAAAACTGGTATCATTTTAGAGCAACAATGATTTAAAAAAGCAAAACAAAACAAAACACCCAAAGCTAACACAACCATGCCATGTTGAAAGTCTTTGGTTCTTTTACTACAAGAACATGAAAGCCACATGAAATTGTGGTTGTCAAAATGACTGCATGTTATAAGTGATTGTTTAAAACCAGTTGTAAGAACTTATATGTAAAGACACAAAAAGACAAGCAAACTATCATTCTCTATAGATTGTAAATATTTGTATGTTCTCTAAATTATGACCTTCCACCACCTCTGGCAAATAAATAAATCAATATCTAGTGTGGGGAGATAGTTTAGTAGGTAAAGTCCTTGCCATGGCAAAGTGAAGATTTAAGTTCAGTGTTTAAAATTCATGTAAAAAAGCTTGGTACATACTTGGGTTTACAATGCCAGCATTGACGAAGAAAACTAGAGGTGGATCTCATGACACTTCTGTCCAGCTAGCATAGCCCATTTGAAGATTCCAAGTCAGTTAGAGACTGTCTCAACAAAAGAAAGTTAGACAAAAGCTAAGTAGACGCATATGAATAGTCTCCTGCCTTCAATATATGCACACACACACACATACACACATACTCATACATATGCACTTTGATGTATTTGAACACATATATAAGCATATGTACATACACATTTTAATATATATAAAATATATATTAAATATATATTTTAATAAATAATAAAGGAAATATATATTAAATATATATAATAAATAATATAGGAAAATATATTAATATATAATTAAATAATAAGGAAAAATTGACCTGAAGAAGAAAAAACAAAATGCTGTACTTTTATTTATCCTGTAAGAAGTTTAGAAGCATGAATGCACAAATTTATATACACATTTTCAAAATCACATAAAATCAATTGGGGAAAAAATGGATTCCTGAGAAGTAGATTATTAAAATAATTTATTAAGATAAATTCACAAAGTACAAAAGTAACCATTTCAAAGTAATCAATTTAATGACATTTAATATTATTCACTGTGCCTTTAAATATTTCTATCTTGAAAATATTTGCACGGCTCCAAAGTAAAACTGTCTTATATAAACACTCTTTCTTCCTTCATGCATCTTCATAGGCTCTGACAAACACATATCTGCATTTTTCTTATAGATTTGCCATTTCTGGATATGTAATGCTTCTTTAGATATGATATATAATGCTACTTTGGTGTAGTATTATGTGTTGAAGTTTATTCATATCATACATAGCTCAGTACTTCATTGTTATTGATGGAAAAATACCTCATTTTCTTTTTTTTTATTAGTTACATCTCTTTTCATTACAACCAATTGTCTGATTAAATGTAACTTACAGTAAGAAGGCCTTAATATGCATCATGGTTGAGAGGATAGTGCTTTTAATAGCATGGAAAACATGGTAAAGTTAATGACACAAAGAGCATTTGTCTTTGGTGAGACATGAAGAAAAGAAAGAAGAATGCATTTGCCATGTGGGTTGGTCACCTATGAGAACTACATGCAAAATCCTGTTGCTAAAAACAACACGTACTTTTGTTCTAGGATACAGAGATACCCAATATGAACAAGATAGAAGGCTAGCTTGCATAATGCGAGAGGTTGCTATTCAGGCTACATAAGGATAATTGTCACCAAAAGTTCTACTACCAATTGGCCAGATAAGGAGTGTCCTATGATTTAACCATTTTCTTGTTGGATTTGAGGTCTCCTGTATAAGATGAAATCCATATCTGCTACTGTAGGCAAGTTGAAAAGCTGGTACATACCTTGGGTGGTCATAGGTGATAGCTGATAAAATCTTTGCTGTTACCTGACTAAATGTACATGATTTGCCAATCAAATTGGCTTTTGGATGGCTGGATATATATTCTCATATTTTTACGGCCATCAGCTTTGCTCAGATAATTTCCTTTTTATATTGGGCTGTAGTATCTGCAGGGACTCATAACTAGTTAATGTGAAAAGAACAAGGGACTGTCAAATATGCAGTCATAAATAAGATATTTCTATGATCCTTTCCAAGAGCATCACAGGAAAAAGAATGGAGAGATTGTAGAAGCTAAAGAAGGGACTGGAGTGAGGTAGGCTGTCATCTCTGGCACATGAAGTCACTTTTGCACTCTTAATCTCATAGCAGTTCTACAGCACAGCATGTGTGCACACTGGGTCTTTCAGCATCCTGCCAGGAGAAAGGTACATGAACCTTACCCTTTTTCCCAACAAGGTAGACTCATAACAGGACCTAATGAGGGATGGGCTTTTTACTGTGCATATCTATAGTTCATTACTACAACTGTTACCTAACTTAGAGTGAATGTGTAACTTCATTATCTAATCTGACTTTGGGGCACTTAAATTGTTTCTACTTTAGGATTATTATAAACCAAGCCATTGTAATAATTTATTTCCATTATTTTACTTATCAAATACATTAGTTCCAAAAATGAATAGATGTATATATACTTGTATGGGAGCTGCCCTAAGGGTTGTGCTGTTTTGCACTCCCAATAGCACAGCATGAGAATTTGAGTTAACACCTTCCCCTTCACCATTTAGTTTTAGAGCCATTATGATGGCACTGAGCTACTGCCTTTATAAATGCCATTATCTTGATGATGAATAATATCAAGCTTTTTCCATTTGGTTTTGTAGCTAAATATGTGCCTTTTTGGGAAGTTCTTATTTAAATTATTTTTCTCCATCATCTTAATGGGCCTTTTGCTTTGAATATTGAAATGTGTTTTATATATATATATATAAATATAATATATGTAATAATATGTAACACAAATATAATATATAAGCACATATAAACATGCTATAAACATATATGTATACATAAAACATGCATACATATATACATACATGTATATACATATTATATACACATATATTCTGATATATTCTAGTTATAACTCCTACACAGAGTTCTGAGTTAAAACATGTTTTCAAAATCTATTATTTATGATTTTTATCATGCTATCTTTCAAATAAAATATTATTTTAATTTTAATGAAAATCAACTTAACAAATGTTTAATATTCTGTTATCTGAGGCATCCTTTTTTGACCCAAATTGCATAAATGATTTTCTTTGTTAGAATCTGAACTTTAGTATTTACATTTAAGGACATAATACTTTTTAACTTTCATTAATTAATTTTATTTTTTAATTTTTCTATATTTTTAACAAATTTATTTTGGGTAGTACAAAAATCAGTAATTATACATATTTCATTTGAATGTGATAGTTTGTTATGTGTATGAATTGTATAATATTTAAATCAGGTCAGACATGTCTACTTCCTCTTACTGTGTGCTTCCAAAGGAAGGTGGCTTTCCATGAGAACAATGCATTGTCCTTTCCAAAAGGCAGAGGAAATGGTTATGAATATTTCATGTTAAAAGTATTGGAGAGATCAGGAATTCAAGGTCCATACCTAAATATAATAAAAGCAATATACAGCAAACCAATAGCCAACATCAAACTAAATGGAGAGAAACATGAAGCAATCCCATTAAAATTAGGGACAAGACAAGGCTGCCCTCTCTCTCCCTAACTATTCAATATAGTACTCAAAGTTCTAGCCATAGCAGTTAGACAACAAAAGGAGATCAAAGGAATACAAATTGGAAAGGAGGAAGTCAAGATATCCTTATTTGCAGATATGATGGTATACATAAGCTACCCCAATATTCTACCTGAGAACTCCTACAGCTGATAAACAACTTGAGCAAATTGGAGGGATATAATATTGACTCTGACTCTAACAAATCAGTAGCCTTCCTCTACTCAAGGATAAATGGACTGAGAAAGAAGTTAGGTAAACAACACCTTTCACAACAGTCACAAATAATGTAAAATATCTTGGTGTGACTCTAATCAAGCAAGTGAAAGATCTGTATGACAAGAACTTCAAGTCCCTGAAGAAAACCTCAGAAGGGGAAAAGATCTCCCATGCTTGTTGATTGGCAGGATTGACATAGTAAAAACGACCATCTTACCAAAAGCAATCTACAAATTCAGTTCAATACCCATCAAAATTCCAATTCAATTCTTCATAGACTTAGAAAGAGCAATTGTCAAATTCATTCAGAATAACAAAAAACCCAGGACAGCAAAAACTATTCTCAACAATAAAAGAATTTCTGGGGGAAATCTTTGACCTCAAGCTGTACTGTAGAGCAATAATTATATTTGTATTGGTACAGTGACAGGCAGGTAGATTAACAGAATAGAATTGGAGACTCAAAAATGAACCCACATACCTATGGTCACTTGATATTTGAAAAAGGAGCTAAAACCATCCAGTGGAAAAAGAGCATTTTCAACAAATGGTGCTGCTTCAACAGGCAATCTGCAAGTGGAAAAATGCAAATTGATCCATTCTTATCTCCTTGTACAAAGCTCAAGTCCAAGTGGATCAAAGACCTCCACATAAAACCAAATACACTCAATCTCATAGAACAGAAAGTGAGAAAGATCTTTGAAATATGGACACAGGGAAAAATTTCTTGAACAGAACAACAAAGGCTTATGCTCTAAGACCAACAATCAACAAATGGGACCTCACAATATTAAAAAGCTTTTGTAAGGTAAAAGACACTGTCAATAGGACAAAACAGCAACCCACAGATTGGGAAAAGATCTTTAACAATACTATATCCGATAGAGGGCTAACACCCAAAAAATACAAATAACTCAAGAAGTTAGACTCCAGAGAAACAAATAACCCTATTAAAATTTGAGTACAGAGCTACACAGACAATTGTCAACTGAGGAATCATGAATGGCTGAGAAGCCATTAAAGAAATGTTCAATATCCTTAGTCATCAGGGAAATGCAAGTAAAAAAAAACCCTTAAATTCCACCTCACACCAATCAAAATGGCTAAGATCAGTCTGGTGATGGTGTGGAGAAAGAGAAACACACTTCCATTGCTGGTGGGTCTGCAAGCTGGTAAAACCACTTTATAAATCAATCTGGCGGTTCCTGAGAAAATTGGAAATAGTTGTACCTGACAACAAAGCTATAGCACTACTGGGCATATACCCAAAATATGCTCCAACATATAAGATGCTCCACTATGCTCCACTATGTTTATAATAGCCTTATTTATAATAGCCAGAACCTGGAAACAACCCAGATGTCCCTAAACAGAGGAATGGATTCAGAAAATGTGGTACATTTACACAATGTATTACTACTAACCTATTAAAAACCCTGACTTTATGAAATTCTCAGGTAAGTGGATGGGACTAGAAAATATCATCCTGAGTGAGGTAACCCAGTCACAAAAGAACATACATGTATGCACTCACTGATAAGTAGATAGTAGTCCAACAGTCCACAATGCCCAGGATACCACCCAGAGAGTCAAATGAAGCTTAGGAAGAAGGAAGACCAGGGTGTGGAAGCTTCAGTAGATTATTGAGGGGGAACAGGATAATAGTGGGAGGTGGAGGGAGGGAAAGATTAGGGGAAGTAAATATGGAGGCAGTATCAGATACTGGAGGAAATTGGAAAAAGGTACAGAGGGTCAGGAAATCGAATAAAAATATGTAGCATGGGGGATGAAGAACTGCAAATAGCCACTGGAGAGTCTCAGGCACCAGGAAAACAAGAGACTCCCAACACCCAACAGAGATGATTTAGTAAAGAAGGGGAGAGAGAACCTGTAGAGAACACCTCCAGTAGATAGGCATGCGCCTGGTTAAGGGATAAGGCCACACACCCATCTCAAAGTTTTTAACCCAGAAATATTCATGTCCAAAGGAAGCACTGGGACAGAAAATGGAGCAGATACTGAAGGAAGGGCCATCCGGAGACTGACTCACCTGAGAATCCATCCTGTCTGCAGACACCAAACCCAACACTGTTGCTGTTGCCAAGAATCTCTTGCTGACAGAAACCTGGTGTGACTGCTCCTTGGGAGGTTCAGTCAGCAAGTGACCAATGTGGATCCCTGGAGCCAACTATCAGACCGAGCTCAGGGACCCTGGTGGGGTAGCTGGCAGAAGGACTGAAGGAGCAGATGGGGATTGAAACCCAATAGGAAGGACAATATCTGCTGGCAAGACCACCCAGTGCTCCCAGGGACTAGACCACCAAGAAAGGAGTGTACGTGGAGGAGTCCATGGCCCCATATACATAGGTAGCAGAGGATGGCCTTGCCTGGCAGCAATGGGAGGAGAGACTCTTGGTCCTGTGGAAGTTTGATACCCCAGCATAGGGAGATGCTGGACAGGTGGGGCGGGAGATGGAGGGTAGCAGGGGGAGCACCCTCATAAAGGGAAAGGGGAGGGAGGAGAGGGAGCTTGTGGGATGGGACACCTGTGGAGGGGTAACCTGGAAGTGGAATGTCATTTGAGATGTAAACTAATGGAATAATTAATAAAAAAGTATACAGTCATTTGATTGTGTGTTTCCAGAAAAATATAGTAAAAAAACAAAGGAAAATACCAAAAAATTCTACAAGTAAATAAATCTGTTTTCAGCAATAAATAATTCTAGAAAGTCCATATGTTTTCTGAAACCTTACTTTATTTATGGAAGTAAATAAATGTACTAAAAATTGAAGATATCATTAAAACATTTTAGTCTTAAAGTTGTACAAAAATTTGCAAAATGAATTTAAAATGTTGCCATTAGTTGTGGTGTCATGTTGCCTATAAAATACAGAAACAAAAACAAAATTATTCAGTCACCATAAAAAGTAACTAAATATTACTAAGAGCATCCCTAGAAACAAGACTAAAGTTGCCCTAAAAGGAAAAAGAGCTTCCTCAAGACATACCTAACTACATACATGGGTCCAGGGACTACATCACAGAACTGGTGAGATCCTACAACTGAGATTATAAAATTATCAAATACGGTCGAAATCAAAACTTGTGGAATTAGGAATCAATGTGAGTAATGAGACATCTGAAGAATCGTCTAATAATGAAAGAAAGGAACTCCAAACGGCAACTTTCCTTGGATGCCTCAGATCATAATAATGTAAGTCTTCACTGATCGTTGACTAAATCATTCATCACAGATTATCCCATGAAATAATCCTGTTCCCAGAATCACTTATTTAGTAAACGATTCGAGAGATTTGGTAATATAAACCTAATGTATGTTGATGATTAAGCTTAAAGTAGTAAAGTAAGTAAAGCAGTATTTCCAGATAATGTTTATCCAGTCTTGAATTATAAGTGGTGCATGAAATTGTCAAAGAATTTATAGGAAATATATTTCTTCAGATAAATATAAAAGAAAAAGTAACACAATTAGAATACAATAGTTAGAGAATACTCCAAAATAAAAATATCACTTTAGAGAAGGTTCTTTGGTTATATTATAACCATACACCACCACCACCATCATCATCATCAAAGTTTTAATTCTTCACTTTACATTCCACTCACAGCCACACTCTCCTACAATCTTTTGCCCATTCCCCCTTCCCTTCTCCTCTGAGCATGTGGGGTTCCCTGTGTATTCCCTCACCCTGGCATATCAAGTCTCTATGGGGCTAGGTGTATCCTCTTCCATTGAGGCCACAAAATCCAGCCCAGCTAGAAGAATATATCGTATGTACAGACAACACCTTTTGGGAAAGCCCCACTCCAGTTGTTCAGGACCCACATGAAGAACAAACTGTACATCTGCTACATATGCCATGCACCACCTTTCTATAGAAAATTTTGTGTTACTACCTGATACAACTATTAGGTAAAAGCTTAAAGAAAAAAGACACAAATAAATAACAGTGGAGTTATCATGAAGCAATCAAAATAACTTAATTAGACTGCTACTAGACAAAAATGACAAAAGCTCAGTATGGAGACACATGACACCTATGGAACAAAATCTATTAAAAATATTTAAATGCTTGATTCATAAAGACATTAAACACAAAATCTAAACAAATGAATGATTAAAACAGAAATCCTACTCATCTTAGAAAAAGAAAAGCCATCATTCAGAAATACTGCGTGCTTTTCTATCTGAGCTCTAAAATAAACAGTTGAGAAGATAAAGTTTAATTCTACATTTGTATTTTAATTAATAAATTAAAAATACTTGAAAAATCAATAAGGTACAGTTCTTATTTATGTCCAAACATAACCCATGACTAACATTCCACAAAATAAAGACAAGCATTACATGTCTCTAAAATACATTGTATAATGCTACCTATAAAATCATACTTTCACAGCTTCTGGAATCAGTATAATCAAGCTCAAAATCTTCCTTCCTGTGAATGGGAGAGGTAAGTGACAGAGAAGCTAGTGGCAGTGTTCCATGTGATACAATGTGAAAACCCAGATGTACAAACACCAATACAGAAACTGTTCGTTGTAAATGGATTCCAAATGGTTGAAATTGAGCATGGGGTCTCAGAGGTATTCATTATAGTTTTTCTTAAATGAGATCAGTAGACTTCTTAAAGCTAAGTATAATTCAAGCAAAGACTTTCATTATGGAGGGAAAGTACATGCCAGAGTTTAGATACAGAGTGAAGGATTAAGGTCAACGACTTTCAACATTTGACAGCCATTCTTGTGGGAGACTGTAAATGTGGACAGTTGGGACCTGGCTTATGAGGTTTCTGAGGGAAAAACTACTCTATAATGAACTGGCATTTGAGTTATTCATTTAATATTTGGGCGAGAATTTGACTTCAACCTGTACATGCTCTGAAAACCCCAAGTGCAGATGATTTAAGTATAAAAGACTATTGTGTTTGATGGAAAGAAGATGTGTGGGAGCTTAAGGCATCAGGCAAGAAGAATGTAGACAACCAAACAACTGTAACCTTTGGTTAGAGAGACTGATTTCATTAAAGAGAAACCTGGCAGTCAAAGTTGGAGCAACCAGAAAGCTTTCCCTAAATATCAGTACAAAGAACTCAATACAGCTGTGATCAGCTTGACGTTGAACTTGGCACCTTTCAGGTGATAACTGGTGCAAAGGCATGAAAAATGCAGGACTGAGAGGCTTATTGAGAAATGCTGAGGTGAGGCATCATGTGGCAAGGCTGCAATCCCTACAAAGAGGGCCTATGAGACCACTGCATGAAGCTCTGATGGTGAAGCCTGACTTTCAATTGAAACTGCAGCATATCAGAGATGCTAGGACCATGAGACCTCCACCAAAGAGCACAGTGGAGCTGGCCTAGGAGAGAATCTGTGTATGTTGCTGGTGGTAAAGCTGGAGGAGTGGGGCTATTTATACCATTTGAAACTCATATGCTGTGCACGAAACTACAGGATTTGTTTGCCCCGCTTGATTTTGGCTTTACTTTGGTCAGATGATTCATTCTTTTGTACCAATTCTTCTATTTTAAAATAAAAATGTTTACACTGTTCTATAATTTGAATGCACAAAATTTGGTTTGTATTTTGTATGAGTTTCAGTGAGAGACTTTGGACATGTTGAAACTGCTGACAAATATAGTCTTTCAATATTGGACCTAATCTATTTTGTAAGATGGCCATTAGGCTACAGGGAAAGGAGGTGGAAACGTATGGTTTAAAAGTGATGTTTCAAAGTCAATTCCACAAGGGATAGACCTATGATTGTGTTGTCAGCTTGACAGATCTAGATTTATTAGGGATAGGAATTCTGGGTGTGGGAATCTGCCTATGGGTGATTATCTTGATTTCACTAATTGAGGTGGGAAGACCTAGTATGTTCGTGTGTCACAATTTCCTGACTGAGGCTCTACACTACATAAATGTAAAAAATAGAGTAGAGACAGTCATTCATGGCTCTTTCTTGCCTGTGGGTATGATGTGACCAACTGGCCTAAGTGCTTGCTGGTGTCATTGTCCTGAAATGAGAGAGAATACCTATAAACTATGAGCTGCAATAACCCTTTCTCTTGTTGCTTTCCTCAGAGTATTTTTTGTCACAGCAAGAGGAACAAAATAAAGACAGCTTTCCTCTTCTTCTATTGTGTTAAACGTATCTAAAGAAGTAATTTGATATTAGCATTAATAATACAAAGATTATGTGGCTACAAATAAAATGTGCACACATTTTTATAATATTTTACTGGTGATTATGTTGCCTTAGCTTCAGAGACTGATTTACAAATGGGATTCTATGCATCTTGTGTACTCTAAACTGGAATTTTCACAGGAAAAAAAAATACTACTTTGTAGATAAATGACCTTGAAATAACAGTATTTAGTAATGTTTGATCATGCCTATGATTGATGGTAATATGAGGCTTCAGTATTAAAATATGTAAAATTTTCTGAGTTATATATGAGGTACACTAGTAAAACAGCAACCTTTAATGTGGAAAGGAGATTGAGGACAAAGTTAAAGTTTATCAAAATTCTTAAGGAGTTTAATGAGATGGGGAAGAGAATAGATGATAAGACCCATACACATGAGTGATGTGCTTGTGTTCTTCTATCGGTAAAGATCAGCCACATTTAAATACTATTTGATTCAGGAGAAAAGGATTAAGTGATTAATGCTAACACTGTAAACAGTAAGCTGGTGTCCTTTTTGTATCTTCCACTCTATTTCTAGGGCAAGAGTGCTCTCATGTAGAACCAGATGGATTATTGGTCTGGCTCTGTATGACAGCTGCTCTCGTGCTGACAGGATGCACTTATAGCTATAAAAGTATAACATGAGCCATAAACTCTCTTGAGAAAGCTTCAAAGAAAAATTCAAATGATAATTTTTGTTCAGCCATGACTCTTCCTTTCAGTAATGCTTGTCCATTCTTTTGCTATTTATGAAGTTGATAAAATCAGTCATATATGCCTCCATATTAGGAGACAAATTAAGCAAGGCAAGAATATCCTAAAAACTATTAAGCTAAAACCATGAAAACAATATCTACACCAAATAGACACTGACAAAGGTACTCTGTGTTTAGGACATAATAGAACTAATTTGGAATAATGGTTGAAAGACACCTTCTCAGGCTTTGTCTTTAGAAAACTTCAAATTTATAAAGTCCATGTTAAATCCTATAATTTGATGCTTTGATAAATACCACCAATAATTTTATCACATGCAATTCCAAGGACATGATTCCTGCAAACACTAATGAGCTAAAACACCTTGAAAAGAGGTAATGGTTTTAAAATATCTCTGCCCTTCCAACATCCAACAGCTCATTGAATGTGGAGAGCTCCAGTTGGAGAAGGCAGGGAGCTTCCACCTCTAGTCTCTTGGTCCATAACCCTTGCTTGACCTATAATTTGTCCTGCCTGCAAAGTGTCTCAGGGCCCTGGTGGTGCAAAACTTGTGGGTATGGTTAACCAGTGTCTCATGTAACTGACTCCATGAGAAGGAGCCCATTCCTCACACTGCTTAGATGGCTAGGAAAAAAAGTTTGTTTACAAAGTAAAAGTAGCAAACAAAAACAATGAAATGATTCCTAATAATATTCTGCTATATGCATAGATCATACACGTACAGTAATCATCAGAGGGACTTCCTCAGATATCAGATGGGAACAGGTGCAGAGACCTGCAGCCAGACATTATTGAGAGGCAGTCTGAATTGAAGGTCTTTATTGGGTCCCTCCCTTCTGAGTTGGGAAAATCCCAAGGAGGAGGAGGTGGAAAAATAGTTGGAGACAGAGGGGATGGAGGTCACCAGGAGAACAGAACCCACTGAATCAACTAAGCATGGCTCACATGGACTCAGAGAGTCTGAAGCAGTGAGTACTAGGCCTGCAAGGGGCTGCATCAAGTCCTCTATATGTACATTATAGCTGTTCTCTTTGCGTTTTTATGGGGCCTAACTGTAAGTTGATGTGTCTCTGACTCTTTTGGACACTCTTGGTACTCTTTTCTTCTGTTGGATTGTCTTGTTTAACTTTCGAGTGAGGGCCTTTGACTTGTCTAACTGTATTTTGTTTTAATATGTTTTGGTTGTTGTCTATTGGAGTCCTACTCTCTTCTGAAGGAAAACAGAGAGAGAGAGAGGGAGTAGATGTGGAAAACAAGGAAGTGGGGAAATGCTGAGACGAAAAAAGGAAGGGAAAATTGTAGTCTGGATTTAGCCTGTGAGAGAAGAATCTATTTTTAAATAAAAAAGTCTCTGTTACAGAATATGTTCACACTCTGAGCCATCAGGATCTGTAGGCATAATCATAAGCATGTGCAGCCATATAAATTCCTTGTTATATCTTTCTTCCATGGGAAATATAATCAAAACACAGAGTAACTACTTGTAGCTTTCAATAATTGTTTTCTATCAACTAAATTTTCAAACAGCAAAATTTATTTACACTAATTTCAAAGACACCTCACAGTGAAAGAAATGTGCGCGCGTGCGCGCACACACACACACACACACCAATCTTTTTTTATTTCCCACTTAATGGTTTGTTTTTCTTTTTTATTTCTGCTTTATCTGGGTTTCTGTTGTTTTCCTAAAACTGGACAGAGGTTGTATTTATCTTAAACTAAATAGTTACATGGATTTCTGCTGGAATGACAAAAACTGTGAAGAATAGAACTTAGAGACCAGCTCCATATTTTTCCAAACATGATTCTGAGACAACTTGCAATACAATTGGTTGATGTTTACTCTAAAAACACTGATTTCTTGATAGAGCCATCACATATATTAAATAAGGATCATTGGAAGGGTGCTTATCTGTATTCTATAATTTCAAGTTTTAGATGTTGATCCATCACATGAAGGTCAATCCTTTTCCTTAAGTATAACACAGAGAAAAATAAATTATAGCTTTCATTTCCACAGTTTCTTAAAATATTTTCTTTCTTCTAAAGTAACAAAAGAAACCTGTGCAATACAGCACAAGGTGAGAGCAGCACTTGGTTTGAGCCTAAAGGCATAACAAGTGGGGGCTACTGAGAGTGGTCAGTGGGTCAAAGCAGTTGATATTCAAGTCTGACTCGTGTTCACATTCCCAAAAGCTACATACTACCAGAATGCACTAGGGCTAACTCCAAGGATCCCACTAAGCCCTGTTGCAGGGGGATGATGGGTAATAAGGAGAATCTCCAGAATCTTTCCTGCAAGAAAGCCTGCTTAATCAGCAGCAGAAACCTTGTCTCAAAAAATGGTGAAGGTGGAACCACATGCATCATGGCACTCCCCACACGAGTGCTCACATGCAATGAAAAACTCTCTCTCACATCCTCCCCTGCCTCCAACAGTGGCCACCTACTAACAAATGGAAGTGTGGGTGCTTCGGTCTTTCTTAGAAATGTGAAGAAAATACTCATGGGAGCAAATATAGAGACAAAATGTAGAGCAAAGACTGAAGGAAAAGCCATTCAGAGTCTGTCCCACCTAGGGATTCATCCCTTCTTCAGTCACCAAACCCTGACACTATTGTGGATGCCAAGAAGTGCTTGCTGAAAGAAGCCTGATATAGCTGTCTCCTGAGAGGCCCTGCTTCATTGGTCTGAGTGTGGGGTCCACAATGGAGGAGTTAAAGAAAGGACTGAAGGAGTTGAAGGGGTTTGCAACTTCATAGGAAGAACAACAATATCAACCAACCTGACCCCCCTAGAGCTTCCAGGGACTAAGCCTCCCACCAAGGAGTACACATGGCTCCAGCTGTATATATAGCAGAGGATGGCCTTGTCAGGCATCAATGGGAGGAAAGGTCTTTGGTCATATGAAGTCTCGATAGATATCCCAGTGTAGAGTAAATGAGGGCAGGGAGGTGGTAATGGGGGGGGTGTGATAGGATAGGGGGTTTCTAGGAGGGGGAACGAGGAAAGGGGATAACATGTGAAATGAAAGTAAGGAAAATATCCAATAAAAACACCCTGAAGGCTGTCAAGCCAAATAAAAAGTTAAATGAATCAATTAATTATCAAATAAACTAAATATATAAGAATGATTTTGTAGGATTCAAAATATTTACTATTATTTATTGTGGATATTTTTTGTTAACTTTATTTTTGTGCTCCAGAACAAAATATGATATTGCTTATCTTAGCTACTGAGGTAATTTGAATAAGAATGGCTTCCATAGACACTCAGAGACTGAACCACCAACCAAAGATCATACACCAGGTGGACCTAGGCTCCCCACACATATATAGCAGATGTGCAGCTGGATCCTCATATGAGTTCCCTGACAACTGGAGTGGGGCTGTGCCTAAAACTGTTGCCTGTCTGTCAAATCTGTATCCCTAACTGGGCTGCCTTGCCTGGCCTCACTGGGACAAGATTCTGCTAGCCCTGCAAAGACGCGATGTGTACAGTTGGGAAATGGGGTGGAAGGACTCTAATCTCTCATAGAATAAGGGGATAGGGATGGGGAAGGCACTGTGTGCAGGGAGGAGCAGAAGGCGGAGACAGCAATCCAGATGTAAAGTCAATGAATAAATAAATTAACGGAAAGGAAAATAAAAGAAAGAACAAATGGTTCCCATAGACTCAACTATTTGAATTCTTGGACACCAGGAAGTAGAACTATTTGAAAGAAATGAAGAGATTAGGAGTTATGGTTTTGTGGGAAGAAATGTGTCACAACAGATGGGGTTTGAAGTTTCCAAAGCCCTTGTCAGGCCAAATGATTCTCTCTGCTTGAGAATCAGGATGTAGCTCTCATCTATTTCTCCAGTACCATACCTGCCTCTTCCATTCTCTCTGTGATGATGATAACAGATTAAGTCAGCCTTAGAACCTGCAAGCAAGCCCCCAGTTAAATGGTTTGTGTTATAAAATTTGCCTTGGATATGTTGTCTCTTGACAGCAATGAAACAGTCACTAAGATAAGTACTATCTTTTCTGAAATCCCTGAAGTTTTGTACTAGGGGCAACCATCACGATCTGCTGGTCCTGCTATGTGCACTCTGCAGAATGGGATTCCATCCCATAGCAATTTAAAAGCATGATTAGCATCCAAACACAATAGGTTGTTCCATTTCTGGGGTAAATATGTTTCTGCCTGAAGGGTAGACTAATCATGCTCTTAAAATCTAATCAGATCAATTATCTTGTAATACAGCAAGGTAAACTCATGTCTTCCTAGGCTGAAATTAGAGCAGGAGTACCATGAAGTGTATGCTTTTGCTAATCAATTTCAAATTAACTAAGTCATGTACTAAAATGTAAATAAGAAGGGAATGATAAAGAAAAAAAGAAAAAAAAAAGCTGAATTATACCCAGGACTTTTGCTACATTGAAAGTAAAAATACTGAGTTCCCAAACACTATGTGTTCAAAGGTTCTATTTTACTGTTATTATTGCATTTTGGATAGAAAAGTTTTGTCTGAACAATATGCTTTTGAAATCCCATGACCAAGAAGAAACTCAAGCCAACTGTTTGATTTTTCTCTTAAGTATTTGTTGTGACACTTGTTCACAGAAGCAGAACCTGTCATATGGCTCTTTCACCACTGCAATGTCACTATTGTCTTCATTAGACAAGAACAGCTTGTGTAAAACCTACACATGGCAGGGATCTTTTGTAAGCTGTTTGTTCAAATGGGAATAGGTTTGCAGACCAAAAGGAAAGGAAAGGCTGAAACATAAATTCCAGGGTAGTCATCTGGGAGAAGTTATTGGAGTCAGGTCCCAGTCAGTCATAGTTGTAGACATGGAACTGATGGCAGAGTAATATGTTAGCAATTTCTTAAAAGCTTCAAAGGGAAAATGATAAAGGCCACTTTATCATAAAAGAAATAGACTAAAGGGCAGAGCTGCTGAGATGTGAGAGTTAAGTCATTCAATGTCTTTCAAGAAGAAAGAGTGGCATTTTTGACATGCCTACCAATAAAAAATATTTACCTGAAACATAATAAAGAAATCATATAACTGAGGCAGTAAAGGAGAGCTTATGTCATGAGCATACAATTTTCTATGATGGTATCAGAAAGGAGTGACAATCGACAATGATATAAGGCTACGCCTCAAGAACTAAGTTAGAAGTCTGCTTTAAACCAAAGGAAAATGAAATCGCAGTCAGCCCAATAGCAGAAATACATCCGTTATGAGAATAATCTATAATAAAACAGTCAAAGATTTATTCTCAGGAAAGTAATAGTTTTATACAACCTATAAAGGAAAAAACAGAGGAAAAGTCACTGGTACCAGAAACTGGAGCTTCTGCTATGCATTTCCTGTGAATAATATTGTATTATTGAAGCTTAGACGCACTGCTCCACTCAAATAACAACAGTATAGTAAAGAAAAAGTGGAACGTCAGTGAGAAGGGAACCCGGGCAAGAACAGAAAATGACTTTTCTCCGAATAAAAGGCTGTTCACATCCATGAATTTAGGTATTGATATCCTAACTTAAGCAGTACTAAATAAAATTAATAAGGGATTAGCATATCATGAACAAGTAGGTTGTATGAATACCTAGTTTAAAAGGGAATCTTAAAGAAGTTGGCACTTGAAATTTTAATTTGTGTAGTTTATCGTATTAACAGATGGAAAATTATTTAATCCTTGTAATGGGTGTTCTCGTAGCATTCATTGGCATTTAATATTACAGACTGAGATTCAAAGGCATTAGTTTAACTGAAAGAAGAAAAATATATGTAAATTTTGTAATATACAATATGTACCATGTTAAGTTCATAAAATTCATAAGATATGATGTTACAGATTGGCTCATTATTTAAAATTTCAATGGTTTAGACAGCACAGATAAAAATCAGGAACAAGTAGATAAAAATTAGAAACAAAATAATGAAGAGATATAAAATGACACGAACCTTTAAAAACTTTAATTCTTATTTACTGAGTGCATGCATGTATACACATATGTGAGTGGACATACAAATATGGAAGTCAAAAAACAGTTTGTAGGCGGCATTTCTATTCTTCAATCCTGTGTGGCATGGGGATTAAACAAAGTTTTGTCAAGTTTAGCAGCAAGAACATTGTCACTGACCCAATAAACATTTTACTTTTGAAAGTTTGCTATTTATTTTATTGAGAGAAGTTCTAAATATATACTAGGACAGCCTTGATCACACAGTCTTCCTGTGTCACCTTTTTATATGATATATTTTGATCATTTTCTTTCCCCTTCACCAAATCCTCCAAAATACATAATCCTTTCTACCTACCCAACTTCGTGTTCTCTCTGTCTCAATCTCTCTTCCTCTTAAGAAAGGCAAACTGTAACATACAAAACAGTAAACTGAAGCAAAGCAACCAAACCAAACACACACACACACACACACACCAAAAAAAACCATAGTCTGTTTTGTGTTACTTTTATTAACATGCATGTGTGTATGTCTGTATGCAACATGTGTGTGGGCATCCATGGGGTCCGAAGAAGAAACTAGATCCTCTGGGCATAGTGCTTCCCAGGCACTGAGACCTACCTGACCTGATTACAGAAATCTGAACCGGGGTCTTCTGGGAGAACAGCAAATGTTCTCACCTGCTGAACTATTTCCACAGCCTGACATTTCATTTTAATAGAAAATAATGAAGAAAAATGGTCTTTGTGTTTACTGGGTATTTATTTATTTATTTATTTATTTATTTTATTTTTTATTGGGAATTCTTGTGTGGGGGAAATTAGTTGTTCATGAAAGGTTGATCTAGATGATTAAGATTTTTAAATGTTTATCTACAATGAAGCATAGAAGACTATGTCTTAATATAGATAAAATATGTTAAACAAAACAAATATATACAGTATCCAGAATGGAAAATATTAATAAATTAGATTACATTAAATTTTCTGTTGGCAAGCTACAGGTTCAGGAAAATATTTTAATGTACTTAACCATAAGAGAAATTATATCTTCAACATATTTAAGGACTCCTATGATTTACTTTAAAAGATGGGTAATTGAATACAATAAAATAGACAAAGGACTTGAATAGGCTGCTTTCCAGAGGGGATAAACTACTAACAAAAGTATACATAAATAGCCATTAAGCACCATTAGTCATCTGGAGGCTAAAACTCAAGCCATGCTGGGAGGGGAGTAAGATCTATTAGAGTAAGTAAAACTGACATTACTAATTCTTATTTCCTGGCCAGAAGTCTCACACTTATTTTCATAATCAAGTAACAGATCACACAAACATAAGATTGAGCGAAAGACACTGCAAGAGGCATACTGAATATTCTATTCCTGTGCATTGAAAAAGGAGGCAAGCCTAGTTTGGGGACCATTTAAAACAAGAAAATGAATAAATCAATAAAGAAAAGAACAAAAACTATTGAAAAATGTGAACTTCATGTTCTATTTTATCTTGGTAAAACTGATGTCAGTATGTTCACTTTTGAAGCTTATCACGATCTATAATCATACTTTCTACTTTGCAATTTAAACATGAATGTTTAATTTTATTAATTATATTGCTACTATTAAAACAGGTAAACTAGAATATTCCTTTCTCTTATCTTCATGCCTTACACAGTTTCTCTTTGCATTGCTCACTACGTTGTTTGGTTCTGATGAGCAAGGATATGCTCACACACAACACATGCCACTGAGCAGACTGATTGCATATACATATTGATAGCAACAGACAGTAGAAGACTGTGACTCGTTATGAATACCCATCAAGGGTATTTTCTGGTGTAGATGAAGCTTCACCTATACCTTAGCTTAAGGACTCCAAGAGTCCCGAGTTATGCACCTCAAAGCCAATAGGACCCACTGAGACCCACTTTAAAGGTTTGTTTCCCAGACTATATCAGTAATTTTCCTCTAATTCAAGATGCTACATTCTATAAAGGGAACAGCAAGCCTCCCTACCTTAAAAATATTTCACTTCGAGCAGGTTCTACACTTATTTTTAGAGCCACAGGCAAGGTGATAGGAGAATGAATTGGTCTAAGACCACTGAAGAACGGTCCTGCACTATTAGAAACTATATATTCCTAAAGAGCACTGAGATGTCTCTATTCTGAAAAAGGTCCTATTTATTGTTTTCATACTTCATTTTCTCATATATGAAACTCTTAGAGTCTATAAAGGACTATAGAATAAAAGTTATATATCACATTTTGTAGTATGCTATTTTTGAAATGTATTATGACAGAATTAGTATAGTGAAATAAAGTAGATCCTCATCTTGTTTATGGTTTTCTATATGGATGTCTATATACACTGTAAAAACTTAAATTATGTGTGATATCACGCTGTATTACTGCTGATTTCTTCAGCAAGAGCAAAGATCAATTTAACTTCTCAAGTAACTTTGTCTCTGTCTAACTCTCTGTCTCTCTCACACACGGGAGACTGAGAAACAGTGAGTGAGAGAGAGAGAGAGAAAGAGACAGACAGAAAGAGAGAGAGAGAGAGAGAGAGAGAGAGAGAGAGAGAAACTGTTTTTCTAATTTGTTAAGATACGATTCAGTGGAAATAGCTAACATTTCCTTTATTGTAAGAACCCTGGTTCTGAATATCCTTTTGAGCTTTACCAACAGAAATTTCAACCAGATGCAACAGGATAAAGAAGAGATTCCTAAAGGAGTAATGAGACTAAAAAATTTAACTAAAAGGAGAGCACAGTATTTTAAAAGCAATGGTGATGGGAAATAAGCAAATACACAAGAACAAAAGAAAAGCAACCTAACATTAAACAGTCGGCATTTAAAGAGATACGGAAAAATACTTTAAGTCACGTGGCAGGAAATTGATCTCACAGACACTGAAGCAAGGACACACCGAGTCTCTGAATTTCATTGCCATCTAGGAGCTCAGTACTATCCCCTGGCTCTTCTTTTAATAGTAAAAATAAGGGACCTTAAAAATATTAGCTAAATAAGCAAATTACAGAGATGGAAGAAAGTAGGTAAGACATTGGTGAATGAAAAGTTCATTTCTAGGAGTCCAGCACTTGAAAGTGGCAGGCAAAGGCATTGAGTGTAGAATAGATTGGGGATAGAGCATCAAAGGAGGGATGTGAAAAGGAGGAGAACAAACCTAAAGAGCAGGTTACAGTGTTTTACTCATCAGCAAGAACAACAAATCCCAATGGGAGTTTCTTACAAACTTACTTTAGAAACTACTATTTTCATTTTATTATTATTGTTTAAGCTTTTTTTTACAGTTCAGACTTTATCCCCCTTCCAGTCTACTCTCTGACTGTTCTACATCTCATACCTCCTCATCCCAGCCCCATCTCCAAAAGGATGTCCCCACCCACCAACCCCACCCACCAGACCTCCCCACACCTTGGGATCTCAAGTCTCTTGAGGGTTAGGTGTGTCTTCTCTGAGTCCAGACCTGACAGTCTTCTGCGCTATATGTCTTGCGGGCCTCATATCAGCTGGTTGGTGTCTCAGTGTCTGAGAGATCTCGGAGTCCAGGTTACTGGAGACTAATAGTCGTCCAATAGGGCCACCCTCCTCCTCAGCTTCTTCCAGCTTTTCCCTAATTCAACAACAGGGATCATCAGCTTCTGTCCATTGGTTGGATATAAATATCTGCATCTGATTCTGTCAGCTGCTTGTTGGGTCTTTTGGAGGGCAGTCATGGTAGGCCCCTTTTTGTGAGCACACCAAAGCATCAGTAATAGTGCCAGGCCTTGGGGCCTTCCCTTGAGTTGGATTCTAATTTGGGCCTGTCACTAGACCTCCTTTTCCTCAGGCCCTTCTCCATTTTTGTCCTTGCAGATCTTTCAGACAGGAACAATTCTGGGTCAGAGTTTTTGACTGTGGGATAGCAACCCCATCCCTCCACTTGATGTCCTGTCTTTCTACTGGAGGCATGCCCTACAAGTTCCCTCTCCCCACTGTAGGGCATTTCATCTAAGGTCCCTCCCTTAGTCTCTCACCTCCCAGGTCTCTGGTACATTCTAGAGGGTCCTCCCACTTCCTATCTCCCGAGGTTGCCCAGTTCCATTCTTTCTGCTGGCATTCAGGACTTCAGTCCTATTACCCTCACCCAATCATGTTCCCCTCTTCCTCTTCCTGTCCTCTTTTCCATCCAGGTCTCTCCCTCCTTCCCTCCCTACAACCCCTCCTGTGATTGCTCTCTTCTACCTCCCAAGTGGGATTGAGGCATCCTCACTTGGGCCCTTTAGCTTGTTAATCTTCTTGAGTTCTGTGGATTGTATCCTGGGTATTCTGTACTTTTTTTTTTTTTTGATTAATATCCACTTATTAGTGAGGATATACCATGCATGTCCTTTTGAGTCTGAGTTATCTCACTCAGAATGACATTTTCTAGCTCCATCCATTTGCCTTCAAAACTCATGATGTCCTTGTTCTTAATAGCTGAGTAGTATCTCATTGTGTAAATGAACCACATTTTCTGTATCCATACTTCTGTTGTCAGACATCTGGGTTGAGAAACTGCTATTATTGCAGAACATTTAAAAAAAACAACTTTGTGAGACATGGTAGGATACACATGGGCATCTGCAGTGTACCAAAAGTGAAGATTCTTTAACAGGTGTGTCACTTAGAACTCAACCACTATTATCAAGAACCTACCCATGTGATTTCTGCACTTTAGCTGATACTGTAATAATTATCATTAATGATCTGTAGCCATCTAGAAACCTCATTCTGCCTTTTGATTGCTGAAAAATTAGGCACTCATGTGAGAGCAGTCTAATTTACTATGTTGAATATATTTTCAAGTAGTACAGAAGTATTTAACATAACCTGTTTGCTTAGCTGTTCCAGAAGTAACTAGAAATTTCCTGAGAAATTATAGGGCTGTTTTTCATTTGTAAATCTTAGTGGCCTTATTTCAGTTTATAGCTGAGTCCAGAGCTCTAGACATGCTTTCGTTTCATTGCATTTTAAAATTTACCTAGTTGTTGCATTTAAAATGAGGCTTACAAATTAACATGCTCAATAACTATCTATCAATCAATTTTTGTTAACTACAAAGCTCGTACTCACTTATATAAAGCTAACAAGGTAGGAATGTTTGGCTACAAGGTGGCTGTGGTTGTAACCAATGTTAAAGGATGTTTTGAGTTAAGCAACAGCATTTCAGTGACACACTCATGTATTTAATTTATTATAATAAATTAAAATAATGCATTATCAACCTGAAACTTAATAGAAATTTATATAATTTCACCCAAGAACTAGGGTGATTCATTTTCAAAAGTGGCTTTATGGCTGGTGAGATGGCTTCACGGGTCAAGATGCTCCTACCAAGTCCAGGGACCTTAATTCCATCCCAAGAACCCACATTGTGGAAAGAGCATGCTGATGCTTCCACATTATCCTCTGGTTTCCATACACAGGCTGCAGCAAGTGTCCAGCTCTCACCTACCTAATGCCAAATTAATTAATGAATTCATTAATTAATTGTAAAAAATGACTTTGTCCTCTCTTCCCAGACACAGAAAATTCCTTCAGAACAATGAATCTTATTCAGACCTTTTAAACTGTGAACGGGTATTTAATGTACAATAACTGATATTTACTCTCATAATTACCCTATATGGTCATTTATATCATATATTTAGTAAGGGTAAAGCCCCTTTCTAAGTTGGTATCTGTCTTGGCATTCATAGGCCTCAAAGTTTCCACTTTGCTAATTAAGAAAGTATGTGTTTATGCTGATTTCCTAATGTTAAAGCGCAAGCTATGATTGCAGCAATAAACACAGCTTCTCCTGCTGCCTTCATTTCTCAGTCAAAAAATCCTATCACTTAGTTTTATTTTTAGTGTAGAGTGAGTTTCCAAGTTAGCGTGCCCATTAATATTTACTGATGTATAGAACCGTGTTTGTTTTGGGGAATCATGCTTTTCTATTTTCATTGTTGTCAAGTATTTACCAGTGTGACATTTGATATATTATTTATGTTTCTCTAGTAGAGTTGCCAAAAATTTTCTATCTGTTGTAATGGTAAACAGACACTTTGATTTCACAATTATCTCATTTCTGAGAAGCGAAAATCTGTTACAGGTTAATGACAGAGCCACTATTGGTAGATTCCCTAAGGTGATTTGGCAGAAATGAATCCTACTTCTGACTTTCTTGAACAATGCTGGATTGTTTGGACAAATGAGAATTTGCCTCAAATTTAGATTTAAAACAATTACCTTGCATATTTTTTACATAAAAAAAGATACCATCATGAACACTTGTTGCCCATAACATTTAACATAATTAAGTGAAACAAAGTGTTTGTCTTAGTTACAGTTTTTATTGCTGTGATAAAACACCATGGTTAAATCAACTTAAGTTTCTTTTCCTTTTATACTTCCAGGTTATAGTCCAACACTTAGGGAAGTCCAGGTAGCAATTCAAGGCAGGAACCTCTAATTGAAAAGAAGCTGGAAAGGAGTTCTGCTACCTTGCTGGCTGCCCATAGTTTACTAAGCCTGATTTCTTATACACCCCAGGACCATCTGCTTTGGGTGGCACTATCCCCATAAGGGTGGGCTACATATCAATCATCTATCAGTACAATACTCCACAGGTTTGCCTACAGGCTAACCTGATAGCACAATTTTTTCAGTTGTGGTTCCCTCTTCCCAGAGGACTCTAGCTTGTATAGAGTCAATAAAAACAAAAACAAAGCAAAACCAAAACCAATCAACAATAAAATGTCTAACCAATACAATGTAAGTCCTTCAAAAAACAGCATTATGAAATCGCAGAGATGAATGTTACATTCCCAGATTTATAAGGGAAATTCTTAGAAAATGTCTACTACTGAGCTGTAGGCATTTTATCATTTACTTTGAGGCAAAGATTCAAAGAGGTCATGGGCATTCCAGCATTTTATTGTCGCTCATACTTGTGTGCTCTAGCTTTGTTTCTTTGACTGTGTTGATTAATATCTTGGCTTCACTTTTTGCCATTGGTAAAGTGAGAGAACAACACTCAGATCGGTAGGGTTGATGCAAGGACCAAATAAATTAATCCAGTACTTACAACCATGACTGGTAAGCATGTAACTGACAATTAACTTTCAATAGTCCTTACTTTTCTTATAAAGCAGGGTACTTTTATCCTCACTTTGCCTGGAAGGAAACTTGTGTTCATAAATTTAAAAAAAAAAAAAAATCAAACAAAACAAAACTACAACCCAAAAGTAAGCCTTGACAGTTTCTCAGCCATATATTTACTGGAGGACTAAAACAATAAATTTGTGTTGTATGTTACATATTTTAGACACAATAGATGTTTATGTACTAATTTGTTATTGTGGTTTGAAGTTTTATTTTGATTCAGAGTCTTGTGAAGTTGTCCAAGATGGAATGAAGCCTGCGAATACTTTTGCCTTTGTCTTTCCAGTAACTTTAATTACATGTATGCACCACTATGTGTATTCACAAATGCAAACTTATCTACTTATTATTTGTTTGTCTGTTTGTTTTTGAGACAGGATGTCACTATTTAACTATAGCTCTCTTGTCACTCACGATGTATACCAAGCTGGCCTTGCATCTACATATCCACAGAGATGTCTCCTGAGTTTGAGAATTAAAGGTGTCTAACAGGGAGCACTTTACATCTCATAATTTCAAAGGGGATGTGTTGTTACACAGTTTTGTCCTTTAATTTATTGCAGTTTGGGCATATTTAATGAGTACAAAGAACTTTTGTTTTAAAATCTATACACAAAGCATCAAATGCTAATTGTTTTGAAATTATTTTTCCATCAGAAAACCACAGAAGACAGATGGAGGAAAAGCATGACTTGGTAGAAATAGTGTTATGTCTAAGATAAAACCAAAATCTCCATACCCGAATGCTCAGGTCTGTAATGCTTGCTCTTCAGAGGGTTGAAATAAAAGGATTATGAGTTCCTGTGATCCAGTGTCATCAGGGCAATAGAGTGAGACCCTGACTCACAATGGGAAGGAAATGGAGGCTGCATAAACCACACGCTTGGCACCTGTAAGGCCCTTGGATCTGACCTGTTTGAGTGAAAACAAGTAACTCAACACTCCAAGCTTGGAAAATAAAAGTGAAGTAGACAAAGACCATAGATATTTTGGGGAACAAATAGTATTTCTAAAGATGGTAGGTGAAATGCAGAGAGACGTGTTTTTAGCATCAGTGTACTCCTTAGATCTGTTGCTAAGTCTAAATTTTCATTGAAGAATGTCCATAGATTTAAGACTTTCTGAACTGGACGTTTGATTGCATAGTGTCCGTTCCATTTCTGGTTCATCCCCATTCTGCTGAGCTGTTTGAATCAGTTGCTCCCAAGCTACTATCCATAAACCGCAGCAAGGCAAGACAAGGTCCGTGTCAAACCGACTGCATTGTATTCCACGTCCACTTATAAGTAACCTGAGTAACTGGCTTTTCTGGCACACAGCTATACTTTTATCATTTCACTTGTGATTTAAGTACACAGGAACACTTAAGCAATTTCAAAGGAAGACCTGGCTTTCAGAGTGCCAGTCATTGAGCCAGACAGAATAGACTTGGGTTGGAGTCACTCATCAAAATAGCTAGCAATGGCTTAAAACAGAATTCAAACTACTTTTGCACTAATTTACTCAGTGTATCTTTACATTAAGTGGAGACTATGATTGTATCCATTTTACAGACTAAGTGATTAGGGTAGCATATGGCTAAGTGTCATGTCAAGGTACAGCTAGAAAATGTCAAAAAATGAAACTCACAGTCAGCCAATCTGATTCTATTTTTTATTCACTAGATGAAACTGCTTTTCTGAAGACATTAAAATATGCATAAGACTGGGGTTTCAGCACTTAGGTCACTTAGGTACTTGAACAAAAGTAGCAGAAGTGTAAACATGCTAATCTTTATGAGGGAGTTCTGGTTCTTGGGATGGAAACAAATATCTTGGATTTGGAAATCTCAAGGCTCCTGAATTCTTGCTTTAAAGGGCCTGAAGGCAGAAAATAGTCTTACCTCAGCGTTTGAGGCTGAGGCTATCAAGTCTATGATCCTGAAATAAAAATATCTGGAATTTCTACTCTAAAACTAACCCGTGGAAATATACGTGCGATAGAAATGTAAATGTCCAAAGGACTCAACGCGAAATTTAAAGCCACAGATTCCAGACTTCTATCCACTTTGTCTGCAAGCTCTCTTAGAGTTAACTCCTTTCTCACCAGACACAGAAATGCCTACTGGGCATGCCCGATTACACAGTCAGAGAGCCTCACACGGTGCTGCACTTTTTCCAGGTTTTACCGGAGGCTAAAGGAAGGAAGAGATGGGGGGAAGAGTTAAATAGGTAGAGAACTTGTTTCAGCTCAGGATGCCCTCAGTGGAGGAAGAGAATGTAAAGCTGAAGGATAGAAAAGCTGTCAGGAAAGCACCTTGACAGACGCTTAAGTTTGGTCTCCAGTTTGGTGCAATAGCCTGGTGGGTCTCTCTAAAGTCTTTTATCACAGTGTAGGCAGATGGCTCAGGCCAGGGCTACAGCAAGGGGTGGGGCAAGAACACTGAGTATTGTAGGAAGCCAGTGGGCTGTTGAGTCCCGCCTGCCCCTGCATTCTTCAAAGAGCCTCTAGTTTTGCAAAGGTTCAGAACAGGAGATCCAGGTGCACACACACAGTCAGAACTCCTCTTAGTCACCATCCCCTCGGTTTCAGCTCCTTCCCTTTAGCTGTGGGGTCCTTTCCTGGCATCTTCTCAGGTACCCCCGCCCAATCACGGCTAAATCCCGGAGAAGTGGAATCTCCACAAGATTTTCGTGGGTCTAGAACAGGGGCCTGGGCATGCTCAGTAGGCTACGTGACTCTGGTGTTTCTCTCTCTCTCTCTCTCTCTCTCTCTCTCT
>JADRCH010000014.1:2279764-2313858 GCA_019843965.1 Rhynchomys soricoides
TCTCTCTCTCTCTCTCTCTCTCTCTCTCCAAAGGGAGGGTGGCGACTGACTAGTTAGAAGTGCTTGTGGCAAGTCTCTGACTCAAGATTCCCCCTGCAACGGAAAGATGCCAAGGTAGAGGCACCTTGCTTTTCAGCATCTGAACTTGGAAGGGGCTGCAGCTGCCAGCTGAGGCCACCCTCTCCCCAGCCAGAGCACGAGTCGGCCGCTCTCCATGGTACTGCGGAGAGCTCAGCTCCGCCCTTCTCTTTCAGAAGGACAGCACCCGGCGTCACGTAACCCAGCCTTCTCGGGCTTCACCACCGCCTCTTCCTTCCCTTTTTCCCTCTCCTCCTCCTCCTCCTGCTCCCCCTGCTGCTCCCCTCCGTTCCATGTTCTTTCCTTCCGCACTCTTGGAGATAGACGCTCAAGCCTGACGCCACGAAAAAAGGCAGCAGCAGCCGTCTTATCCTTAGACCTCAGGAAATTCTCTTTGACCGATGCGTGCTTCAGGCTCTGGCTAGAGCTAAGGGGAATAAGCAGGCAGGTAAAGGAGCTCAATTTGGGCGGGGTGGGGGGGGATGGGGCGAGGCAAGCTGGAGAAGGGTTTCTTTCCCTGTTGTAACTGGGCCAGGATCTGCCACAATTACGGAGGGAAAGATGGGTGGTGGGAGGGTGGAGGAGTGGAGATTTTTGGTTGTTTTGCATGTAGCCTTTCAAACGACATGATGAGATGGTGGAACTAGGTAGTAACTTAAAGGCTAAATGCAGTGATTTATCATCTAAAGGAAGAAAAGGAAAAGGTAGTTAGAAAACAAAACAATACAATAAAATATATCCACATCTTTTTCTTTCTCTTCCTTCCCGATCAGACCTGACTGTGTCCACCCTTCATTTGTGCAGTAGACTTCAGGCTCTAAGAAACTGCACTAGTGTTAGAGATGGTGCTTAGAGACTGGGCGGGAAAGCCAGGGAGAATTTTGGGTGTGCATTGGTATTGAGGTACTTTGCAAAAGCCAGAGGCAAAAAGATAAAACTTGTAAAATTTCTTTCATAGATTTCAGATTCTTTATGGAGATATATATTGAAAGGTTTCTTGGTAAGCTGTGTGTGTGTGTTTGTGTGTGTGTGTGTGTGTTACTGAAAACATATTAAAATAAATGCAACTGCAGCTGATCAGCATACGGTATTGATCTGTCCAGTGACTGGGAAATGAATTTTGTTCTAGAAACAGAAGAAAAGATTAATGAGGCTGTTAGGCAGCTTTTGAATTAGAGCGCTTCTTGTTTTGGCTGCAGTATGGTTGTTTTTCAGATCCCTTTATTTCATCCTCTAATGTGTGAACTTACCAGGTCTTTCTGGACACCTAGAGAGAATCCTTTTGCTCCATATAGATATAAATACTGCCTCTCACACAATGAGATTCCTCTAGGAACTGGGAGAGCCAATTGACCTCCCTTGTGATAAGAATATAATTTTTTTCTTGGTTTTCTCCTCCTTCCCCCCATCCTTTACAAAATGGTCAAGGTGTGTGTTAGAGGAGGAGGGCACAAGAGAGTAGGCAAAGAGGCTGTGTGATATATGTGAAATTAATTCAATAATAAGCACCAATAGTCCTCTACCCAGCCTATCTCTATGCCTCCCTTCTCTCTCTCCCTCTCTTTCTCTCTCTCCAAACACACACACACACACACACACACAGAGACAGAGAGAGAGAGAGAGAGAGAGAGAGAGAGAGAGAGAGAGAGAGAGGGGAGACATAGGGACACAGACACACAGAGACCTAGACAGACATTTTCAGATACAGAAGCTGAGATTGGCCTTAGAGCACTACTCTTGTGATAGACCAGACTTATTTTGCTAAATATTGAACATTTAACATTTTTCTCATCCTTCTTAAACATGAAAATATACTGAATAATATGTGATTATTGATCATTTTTAAAAGCACCTTTTTTTGGGTTTGGCACAGGAGTAGGCAAGATATAACTTGTAATAGCTGATGGTGCGGAATGTATCAGCCATAATAAATAGGCAGCTGAGATTTTTATTACCATTTGATAAGGAGCAGTGTATGAATATGTCTGTGAGGTGTATGTGCTGTGTCTGTAAGATGTGTATGTGTACTGTCTGTGTTGTGCCTGTTATTTTTGTGGCAGATATGTGTTTAAAGAAGAGAACCAGTCATCAATTTCATCTGGGGAGGAACTTGAAGTAGGATCCCCTAGCTTGATGGCTCTCAGCTGACACCTGTAGGGATTGCTCTGAACTGAAGAGAAATGGTTTCAGCTCCCTCCACAGAGGAGCAGCCACAATGCGGTGCCATAAATTACTGCTTGTTTCAGCTTGTAGTGGAAAAAAAAGTGTTAATTGGCTAGTGAGCTCTGTGTCCAAGCTATAAATTTGGAGTGTGTGTGTGTGTGTGTGTGTGTGTGTAGGAGATACTGAGACATGGTAGGGTGACATGTTTGCTTCGAATGACCGAATAATATATTTTAATTTTTCCACAAATTATGAGTTATTTGGTTGTAAAAATTCAAGCCCATCCTTGAAGATTTATATTTTCTGTACCCTTTCAAAGGTCTGTCAGAATAGAGTTGAATAAAAGGAAGTGATTTAATGGCAGAGTGAATGATTCAAAGGTATGGCTTTAAATTCTAGCATCCTGGAGCCATAACAGCTGAGGTGACATACATGCCAACTGTTAAAATCACACAAATTCTAATGGCTGACATCCAGATAAGGACTTGAGGAGGAATCTGATCTCTATACTGTTAGGCAGAATATTCAATTCTCATTTCTGAAAGGACTCATATTATGATAGTAAGGACATAAATACTGCAAATTCATCTCCAGTTAGATGTTTTTATATAATAACAGATTGCATATTTGATTAAAAAGGAGGAATATATTTCCTTGAATATTTAAAGAGACTCTCAAGAAGTCACTATATTCTTGTTGTCTGGGAGACAAGTAAAGAAGTAGGAATTGCTATACAAATATATGATAGTGTACATATACAAATATACGATAGTGTACATATACAAATATATGATAGTAGACGTATACAAATATACAATAGTGCCCTCCTGCTGTAAGTTTGATGTGATTTGCATCTTATGTGTTATTAACTGGGGTTTGAATAAGTTGTATTATTTGTACGTGTAACTAACATGCAGTGTAAGTAGAAAACCTTTTTTTCCCATTTCTCTCTTCATACATTTTAGAAATTAAAAATTTCTTGGACAATTGTGAAGAAAATCATAGCCAAAATGTTCTTAAAATCTTGGCCACTAATGAACAGATATGGTAAACTTAAGGTTGTAATTGTTTGCTGTAAGAGTGTGACAATAAATACTCAGAAACATGAAGCCTTACTGTGGGTCAACACACACACACACACACACACACACACTCACCTACCTAGATCCACCAAGATTAATTCTTTGGTTTGATAAAATTACTGGTTATGTAACTGCTTTCCTAGTCAAGTAATGATTTGTATGGTACCATATTTGACTACAGGCCTTAATTTTTATTTTAATTTTCCACAGATTTCTGGGTTCTTATAAAACGACAAAATAAAATCAAAATGCATCACCAACATACTACCAATTGACATGCTGGAATCTTAGGGTGGTCTTACAGAGACAGAGAAAAGAGAAGAGCTGTCACCATCTAACAGCTTCCGGCTGTTTCACAACAGGGTTTGAGACCTACTGACAGGGCTGGTAAACATAAAGTGAATCAGCCTGGGAGGGCATGCACAGGAAATTTGGCCTTGGCTTCCGCGGTGCTGGAAGCCCATGATATGACAGAAGTAGGCCTCTGAAGCTATTCTGGTATCTCACTCAGTCCTTTCTCCTGTTCTTGGAGCCAACATCTGGAGGGGCCTCGAGGCCTGCCAAGCAGCCAAAGATTCTGGCTCAGTGTTGGCTTCGTGTTCCTCTCTGAGAAAAAGTGTGTTTCTTCTGACTCTGCTCTCCTATTGCTGGCACCATGCCAGTGGTATGTTGAAGGTGTTGGTCGTGGGAGAGTGAAGTACTTGTTGGTGCCACAGATGCCCTTTCTTGTTAACATCGTGGGGTGCAAATGGATCAGTGATCTCTCTTGAGCCTAGGTGGCCGTCTTTTTCAGAACGTTGCCTGCAAAGTGTATCCTCCCTTTGGCCTGGAAGTTCTGTGGCTATCCCATTCGACTGGGGTCTCCGCTTTCCAATTGGAAGGGGACTACTGGGAGAGAGGAAGGGGCTGCTGGAAGAGAAGAAGAAGGAAAAACGAGCTGAAGGAGGGTGTACCCCTCCCACTGCTGCCTCTCCCTTCCCTCCCACTCCTCTGCGGACCCCCATTTCTCCGTGACGGTGTCCAGGACCGCTTCGACCCTGTCGCCCCCGGCTCCCCCTCGCCGCGCCCCAGCCCCGAGCATGGGGACGGCTCTGGTCCAGCGCGGGGGCTGCTGTCTCCTCTGCCTGTCGCTGCTGCTTCTGGGCTGCTGGGCAGAGCTGGGCAGCGGGCTGGAGTTTCCTGGCGCCGAGGGCCAGTGGACGCGCTTCCCCAAGTGGAACGCGTGCTGCGAGAGCGAGATGAGCTTCCAGCTGAAGACGCGCAGCGCCCGCGGCCTCGTGCTCTACTTCGACGACGAGGGCTTCTGCGACTTCCTCGAGCTCATCCTCACACGCGGCGGCCGCCTGCAACTCAGCTTCTCCATCTTCTGCGCTGAGCCCGCCACGCTGTTGGCCGACACGCCAGTCAACGACGGCGCCTGGCACAGCGTGCGCATCCGCCGCCAGTTCCGCAACACCACGCTCTACATCGACCGCGCCGAGGCCAAGTGGGTGGAGGTCAAGTCCAAGCGCAGGGACATGACAGTCTTCAGCGGGCTCTTCGTGGGCGGCCTGCCGCCAGAACTGAGGGCCGCGGCGCTCAAGCTCACGCTGGCCTCGGTGCGCGAGCGCGAGCCCTTTAAGGGCTGGATCCGTGATGTCAGGGTCAACTCCTCGCAGGCGCTACCGGTGGACGGCGGCGAGGTCAAGTTGGACGACGAGCCGCCCAACAGCGGAGGCGGCGGAAGCCCGTGCGAGGCGGGCGATGAGGGCGAGGGCGGCGTGTGCCTCAACGGGGGCGTGTGCTCCGTGGTCGACGACCAGGCGGTGTGCGACTGCTCGAGGACCGGCTTCCGCGGCAAGGACTGCAGCCAAGGTAAGGCCTGCCCGACCCCGCGGAGCCTCGGCCTGGGCTGGGCGGGAGGCAGGTGCATGGGGCCTTCCTGCTCCTGAAGCCTCCGGGTGAAGGCCTGTCCCTGCCTGCCATGCTGCCTCCCTCTGCAGCCTCTTAGTGGCACGCCGACCACATCTTCCGAGGTCGAGTCCATGTAACCTCCTTCCGATGGACCAAGAAAATGGTCTTCCTAAAACCCGTAGCCCGACATTGGCAGGTCCCTGTAAGTCTTATGACCACTGCCCACCGAAATTGCCCTCTACTGCCCTGTACCATCAGTAGCTACAGTATCCAGACATTGCTTGTAAGGTTGTTGACAACGGTCTAGAAGACTGAATATGTGTTTGGTGAGAAAACTAAATTGAGAGTAAGCAGTCCTGGGCCGCAGTAGAGCTGTGCACATGGTTACTGGTCAAAGCACGCTTGACAGGCCATAGGCCCTGGGTGCCTTTGCAGATCCACGACCTGCTTCTGATGTGGAAAGGATTTTCTTCATGAACAGGAGGCTTTTAGAAGATATTGGTTTCCATGGTTCTGCTCCGATCCCAAATTTGTCATATTTAAGAATTTTCTGATTTCTTTGGTTTCTTCAAGTGTGAGATAGTTCAGCTAACGTTGAGGAATGTTAGAGATGAGATGACATATTCCTTGATTAACAAATGCTTGGTAACAAAATAGAGCAGTTTAGGTGTCAGTGGATCAGGAAGATTGTCCAGGCTAATCAACAGGATGCATGTGAGCCATGGTAAGAGATTTTCCAAGGATAGTCAGCTGATGACATTTATCTGAGTAGCAGAAGTCGAATTGTTTCTGTGGTCCTTAAGGGCTTAAAATAAATAAAGTACATCATCTAAACATTATCTTCACTGCTTTACATCCAAAATTCCGTTTTCTATGTATCTCTTTTTCTTTCTTTCTTTCTTTCTTTCTTTCTTTCTTTCTGACAGTGACCAAGGAAAATATTCTTGTATGACTACAAGAAAACCTCTAAACAGAAAGTGGGTGAATGGTGTTTCTAGGATGAAACATGAATGTGTTAGAGGCTCAGCAGGATGGGTAGCTTGGTACACTCCATTAGGTCAAATCAAGGCAACCAGTGCACTTACAGTTGTAGTGGGAACAAAGGTAAATTATTTTATCTGATTTGAAAAGACAGGGACAAAAAGCTCTGTGTGGCTGTGTTTTATTGTGTGATGTATGGTATTTTGGGTTTTCTTTTGTTTTTGCTTTGTTTTGTTTTGTTTTATTTTTTATTTTAGCTGATACTGCTGAGAGAAGCAAGCCTTTGTAATTCTTATTAGACTTGGCAACTCTCTCATTTGGCCTTAAAAGAATGGAAGACATGATGAAATTTGTAACTGCTTAAACAGCAAAGAGACTTAGTTAGGAAACAAACAAAAAAAACTGTGTTATTCAGGAGTGGTCTGTAGCTTCCATGGGAACAGTGATGGGACATTCAAGAATTATTAACTAAGCTTTGTTTCATACGGGTTTGCGTTAGGAACCATGGTGTAAGGAGTTAGAGACGACTGCACCCTGTGTCTTGTACTGTACTTTCAGCTCTGCTGGTGAATTTCCATGAACAGAAGATCAGATTTCATGGTTTTTTAAAAAAAAAATGACATGGAACAATCATTTTCCTCTACCAAATCTAGCTGGCTTGTAAATCATGACTGTGAAAGCTATATGAGACCACTTCAGTAGTACAACTCACAACTGCACACATTTGTACTGATTAATAGAGAATGGCAAATATTATTTTTATGGAAAAATACTTCTCTAGACATCCCAATGACACTTTAAATGATAAGGAAGGCAACTTAATGAAATATAACTTCCTTTCTTAAATTAAGAAACAAACATGACACAATGACAGCTTGTACTGTGTGGGAGAGTGTTTTAAATGAATTTTAAAAATATTTCTATGCATTTTAATGTAGGAATCCAAGGATCATGCATAATCAGGAAGAGTTAAGACTGAAGAAGCCTGAAAAAAGTAATGTTAAAAAGAAACAGAATTAGATGTTTCCAAAATACATTTTGTTTTGGCAAAGGCATAGTTCTTTCTGTAAGGTGCACAATTTGAAATTAGTAGGTGGAATATCAGGGCATTATAGTATCTGATGCCTAAGAAAACTCATCCCAAGAAAGTCAGTTCATCAGCACTGTTCTGAACATTCATTCATTTTGAAAATTTAAGCTGAAAGAGAATACAAAGATCACCACTCATCATGGCAGGAAAACAAAAGGCTGAATTCCGTTCATTATTGGAGAAATGGGAGATGGAATGCTTATGGCATAGTCTGTCTTCCCAGAAGCATTGGCTTTGCTTTGCTTATTTTCTCTGTTTCATGTGTGTCAAGTGACTATTGAATAATTAATTGTAGTGGATGCCTCTCCCAACACCGATCATGCAAGACAACTGGGGAAGATGATTTCTATTCAGATGAAGTGTAAACAAAGCTCTGTCTCCATTCAGTATTTACACTGATTACCACATTCTTTATAAACCCAATTTAAAAGCAAAGTAAATAAATATTCATTACAGAACATGTTCAGGAAAGATTACAGCTAAGCAAATATTAAACACAAAGTTAACATATCTCCAGTCCCTATAATTTATTTTATACTTAGTTTAGGAAGTTCATTATTATTGTAGTGGCCTTCTATTTGAAACAATTAAGAACTAAAATTACGGTAACAATATCTATAGATATCAACCTGGTTTTACCCTCCCCATCTACAATGTCTGAGATAATCTGTACCTATGAGTTCCCAGAATACTTTTGTTGAATGAATTCTGTTTCATCCTTGCTGTATTTACTTGGACCTAATAAGATTTGTTGATTTATGTACTGTTGGAGAGAAAAGTTATAGTTCATGATCAGATTAGTGACAGAGCCTAGATGAGATCATAATCACCTTATTTCCAAATCATGTCTCTTCTCATATACTAAGTTTTTGGTCTTTCAGCTTTACTTGTTTTGTGTATGTGGGTGGGAAGAGGGTTAAGGTGTTTTTCAAAGAACAAAGATGCATATAAAATGGTCCTAGAAACTGGTATTTTATAGACCATTGATGTGTTTGACTCGAAACATTAGTGTCAGAACTCAACTACTTAACAATGTCATCCTTCTTCAATGATGGTTGCTTATGGGGCACATAGCTTTTTCATTGGATTACACTCATCTAAGTGTGTCGGTGCCATTATTGTTTAATAAGGTTCTACTTCAGGGTAGTGATAGCTTCCTAGCAGCTTCAAAATGTAGAGAGCTCCATGACCATCAAGCTTAAAATTAAGGATAAAATGACAATCAAAGACATTAAATTATACTTATGATCCTCAGATCTCTGTAAGTTGTAGATATTTTAGGATCACATGTTAAAATTTGAAACTAGATTGTGATGCCATTTTCTTTCAGTTTCTTATTTAAATTGCTATAACGACACATTATTGCTTAATATTATTGGGCATGGCAGTGTGGTAATTGTCTCTAGTGAAGTACTGCTTCAATTAGGTCTTTTATGTAACTTGTTAAAACCAGATATTTGACGATACACATTCATATATTTGTTAATTCATCTCTCTTTTGATATGCAAGAAGATATTGACTGCTTTACAAATGCCAGAGCATTAGGCTTATGCAATGTAATAGTGAGTACACCTAGAAGTAGACCCTACACCCTACCTCATTAGCCATCCTACGTTCTACTGTGGAGGTATACTATTTAAAATATGTATATATGTGACGTTTAAGAGGGACCATATTTTTTAAAATGTGTATAAGATGTGTGGAATTTTAAAATAGTGGCTTTCACCCATGATTTTCTTGGGGTGTTGTTATTAAACTTAAAGCTGAAATATGAGAGGGTCTAGCAGGGTAGGCATGGTGATGATTGATGAGGGAAACTTAGAGGTACTGACATCTGTACAGAATGTGGCACAGTCCATACCACTGGTAGGAGCCCTCTTTGAATGGAACTCTCAGTCCATGTTTAAGAGAGTAGTAGAAACAGCCCTTGCTAGGTTTGCTGAACTGTTCAGAATTTTAAGCTTCATAGACACAGGAATAGAGCACTGGAGATGAAAATGGTAGCCTCAAATTTATGTTTTACTAATGACATGTTTATGATTGAAAGGGGCTGAAGGAAATGAAAAAACAATCATGGTTGTCACTCAGGAGCAGTTGTTAAGCACCCACTAAAAGTTGTAGCCCAAAGTATTAGAAGGGAAAGGTGCTTGACTGGAATCCTTCAAGTCGCAAGCATGTCTTAAGCAACTTGTAATCTTCCTGGGCTTAGTTAGGTATAAAGATTTCAGTTCATTTATTATTTATAATACTGTTATCCAGTTGTAAAATCATGATCCTAACTTGCTATAGATTATCAATTTGTTTCTCTTGGCTATTCCAATTGAGGCCATAGGCTTCTGGAACACAGTTGCAAAACTGTAGCATTCTCCCAAGCATAATACGTTGTAATCATTTTGTCTTTTTAACAAAAGTAACACATACTGGCTATCTGGTGCTACATTGAAAGTTTAATACATTTACAATGGAATATTATTATGTATAATATTTCTACAGTTTCTACAAGAGCCTAAAATGTTTACAAAATTTTTTTTTTAAGTTAAGTTGAAAATACTGAAGACAGTGATACATAAAAATTGCCAGGATTTTATTTGAGGTCTGCCATTTAGCAGAAAGATTGGTTTCCTCTGTTGAAAATCTTTGAATAGGACAAAGCTCATGAATAGATTTCTTTTCTGTGAAACATACTGGATGTCTTACTATGAGATAGTAAAAGGCATCTGTTTACTTCTGACTATAAGTTTACCTCAAAATAGTTACCAATCTAGAATTCCACAGGTTCATAGAATTTTGTTGTTGTTATTGTTGTTGTTGATTTTTGTCTATTCTGTTGAATAATATTAGTTTAGGGGCTAAATTACTTACATTTTCTGGTTTACCTTCCCAAAGATTACAAATGTAAAAGCTCAAATTTTCTATTATTCAATTTAGGACTTAGCATAGGATCAGTATTTGCTTCACATAACCATTATGAAAACTAAGCTGGTATCTGCAAACACAGAGAACGGTGGGTGACCGGTGACCAGGCTGGGCAATGGACGGTATTTGCTTGCTTGTGCTTTTGTTTTTGTCAGGACTACCAATCTTCTCATTGAGGCCATTTTCTTGAAGCGTACTTGCACACAAAATCTGAATTCCAATGCAGTAATATAAACTTTCAACTTATGAAGAAAGGAAGTAATGAAGACAATAAGATTTTGTTTCTGTTTTGTACAGTTGTTTTAAGGTTGTCTCTTTTAAAACTGTGATTCAAAATTCAAGAAAATTTTAGAATTTTATGACTCAATAAATGTTAAATGCAAAAACATTTCTAATAAATGTTTTTCACCTTTCACATAATGCCAGCACTCTGCCTCAATCCTGTACTTAAATAGTACTCTTTCCAACTTGCCAGTTGTGTAAAATTGTATTGGGCAGAGGCTGCAGCTCAAGAGCCAAAGAATTTTAGCTTGTGCAAACACTGGGTTTGATTCCCAATAGTTGGCCAAGAAAATAAAAGCAAGAAAATAATTTTCACTATCTTTAAAGTCTATAGTACTATATTATCTATCTATAATAGGAGCCTTTTAAATGGCTAGCATAAGCAATTGTGTCCAATTTATAATTTTGATTTTCATATAAAAGTTAAATTTACTTATGTATTTGCTGCAAGCAGGCTACTAATATATTTGAGATTTTAAAATTTTAAATTTAAAACAGTTGCTATGGTTATCACAAATAAATTACATTTTTGTTCATATATATGGCAGTGTAATTCTGTTCCAATGTGGCCATCATTAAATAAAATGTGACAAACTGATTACTTGAAAATAGTAACATCATTGGACAAAAAAAAGTTCTGGAATTGAGTTAACAGTTCAGTTCTTTTTAGGTGTATTCTGGGAATTGGAAGGTGAGTTTGACATGTTCCTGAGCAATCACTAGCCAGCTCTGTGTTTCTCCCAGTCAGTGTCTTTCCCAGCTGGCTCTGCTTGTTAGAGTAAAGCACAGACAAATATGGATGAAAAATTATATTTGGTCACAGTCAAGTTCTGTTTTATAATACTCTTAAAAATAACTTTGCAAACAACTTACAAAACACAATTCCTACTACAATTTTAAACAATTTTTTATGTTAAAAAGTTATTATTAAAATATTATATGAAACCCACATATATATTATTAGGCTCTTCTGTATGTTTCAAAAGCTCTAATTGGGTTATGGGAAAAAGAATGCTTTGCTGACCATTTTCATTTTCTCCAGAGCTTTTCCACAGCTCTTCGGTGTTGTCTTTACTGTTCTCAGTCTAGATTACAAGTATTTCTACTCTAGTATAGAAATGGAGATAGGAAGGGTGCTTTCTCAGATTTCCTTACTGCCTTACTGTTTACATAGTGTGTGTGTGTGTAAACAGAACATGATTTAAGATGTGAAGAAACCTAACAATGTTAGGTGTGACTTTGCCTTTAAATAGACATTAAATTAAGATAAGGCCACTAATGTTCTATGGTTTAGGTTCTAAGATTTCAAATTAAGGAGCCTCATATTCAGTGTACTAAAACTTTTATAGTTCCCGCTGACCTACCTTACAGAGTGTGTGAGAGTGGTTGATTTGTGATTCAGGCTCTCTTACAAAACCCTAAATCTACTCAGTGTGGTGTTTGTAGGATCTTACATTCAAGGACGAAGGTTAAGCACTCCTGTAGTAATCTTACTTTAGGATTATTTTGATATGCTTTTGATCACTGATGCCAGGATTTTGTGGGATTCTGCTACTGCACATTGATATATGGCAAACATACTAACAACAATATTAGTTTTCTTGTTTCCCTTGGGGAAAATCTAAACCAAACATACATAACTTAGGGCTACATCTCATTATAAATAATCTTATAATCCCATTTCGATGAAGTGTTAAAGAGACACAAATAGTCTATGATGACAGAGTGCCCAGTGATGTTGACAGAGAGTAGAACTTTAGGCCTGGGTGGTGGTTCTTTGTGATACATATTTGTGAGTATTCGTTGACCTATATACAAAAGATTTGTGTATTTTATTGTCTGTAAGAGCAAATCAATTTCAAAAAATTCCTTCAAATTAAAAATGATTGCTGCCTGGTGAAAACCAGTACATTTATATGTGAACACTAAGGTATAAGGTAATCTTCAGAGAATCCACTTTTCAAAATTTTATGCAAAATATCCAAATATCCAATATTTGTAATATAAATGCAAACATCATCCAGAGAGCACATTTATGTGTAAATAAATTAGGGTCAAATAGAGTTCTCTATTTTAAATACCTTATAAAACATTTGAAGTTGAATTATTTTTCAATTTCTAATGTCTTAATAATATTTAGAAACACAATACACTTTTAATTTTGATTCGTATTGTTTAAACATGTATCTACCCTTTATCAATGTAAACCTTCCAATTTGGACAGCCCAAATGCTAAAACTGTCAAGCGCTGATAAGTTTGAATGAGCCCAGTCAATACTTAAGTGAGTAGATATTGGAAGACGCATTACTAGATAGTCCAATCAAATTCTCACAAATCCTCTAAGTCTATAAATAACCATGTTTTCCAAAAATGCTGTACGTGCAATTATATAAAGTACCGTAGCTCCTGCAGTGCTGTGGAGACCTCTGAAACCTGAGATCAGCCCAGAATTGTTCCGTTAATGTCATAGCACCTGGCATTCCTTCTTTATTTCACTTTAGTGAAATCATTTTATCCTGTGTTCTTCCCATCTTACCTCATTTATTATCCTGTGTTCTTCCCATCTTACCTCATGTATTTCTTCAACAGTATTATTTCCCCAGCTGTATAACATTTCTATTTTACTTATGAGTCAAGTGCAGGCTAGAAAATATCACTTTCTAAAGTCCAATATGGAGTTGGGTTGAAATCTGAGCCCAAGTGCTCCAGCAGGCAGCTCTGCACCTGCATGACAAAGACTGAGTATTCATTCATCAAAGGGTTAAATGTTCTTGGGATACTTGTCAGTACTCTAAGTGACTGATTCACAATTAAGTCTTAAGGTTGCAGTTTGTAACAGACTTACAATTAGCAGCATTTCCCAATGTGAGGGCAGAACTAAAAGTCCACCAAGTGTATTTGCTCCCCCTTGTTGACCTTCTGTTAGTAGGATGCTTAGTGTGCTGACTGAACTCCAGTAATCAAAAGAGAAATTTTCATATATTGCATCCAAAGAACACTACTTTGTCATTTTGAGTTACAAGGAATGAATTTTTACAAACTAACCCGCAGTGGATTTCCTCCAGTTTTAAAGTTTGGGAAATAAAGTTTGAAATAATCCAAAAAGAAAAAAAAAAAAGGACATTTTGGTTTGGTACAAATGTAAACACTTGGATCAGTCAAATCCCAAATAATTATTGAATGGCAACATGGTTCTGCTAAAGATAAAGATACTGGATATTGGAGAAATCGTTGCTAGTTAGTCTATTTGTATGCACAAAGGGGAGTTAAAGAAGCTACAAAGTGTAAAACTTGTGCTTCCTTTGAATAAGTTGGTTTGGCTTCATAACTCCTTGTCCAACAGCAGTTCTTAGTTAGAAAGACGTATCTTTTATACTATTTCTGGTATCCAGATGAAGCTATTATTAGAAGGAAATGGGAGGAAATCTTAGCTCACAAGCAAAGTGATGACCTGGACTGTTTTGTGGCTACTTGTGCTCCAAGCTGTGTGGGACACAGACTCCACACTATGACAAGTGCTGCTTTTGGGACACTTACATAGTTTGATTCCCAGAAAGATATGAAAATCCAAAAGTTACAAAGGAAGATGCCAAATGAAATTGTCACTTCACCTGCATTTTGGCACAATGAACGGTTTTCATTAATTACAGGCAGTGAATTTTCTGTGGATGTTCACCTGAAGCAGAAAAGCACTGATCAAAACTCAGAAACAACTATTGATCATGACCTCACAATACCTGGGCCTCTCTGTAAAATCATCTTAGCCTCATTGTTTCTTAGAAACTGCTAGATTCAGCAGAACAAACAACCTTAGTCCAGGAGAAGCAAGGATATTAAAGACTCATGTTTTTCTTTCAAGTAATGATGTCTCTCTACAATTAAGCATGCCTGTATTCTCCTTAGGGAAGTAGCTGGCATGGCAGCATGTAAGTATAACTGCTGCATGGGAGGTATCATTTTCTCTCTTCAGTTCTTTTCCTTTAGTGAAAAATTGAATTCTCTCAAAAAATAATATTATTGTTTAAAATTATACATGATGCTTTATATACTAAATGCTTAATTTACTGACTTGAGAACATTATGAAGTATAATGTTATATACTGTATTTCATTACCTACTTTGCACAATTAAATGTGTAATAAGAGAAATTTATAAAAGATTACTCGGATCAAGTACAATGGAGTATTGAGAAGTTTAAAGAAAATGAGACATTTATTTTGCTCCATAAATGTATATGTATTTATATCTCTTTACACACATATAGAAAAAATATGACTTGTGAGAAAGTGATATAACTCAAGCAAAAATAGTTTGTAATGTCTTGATATTTACATTAAAAGTATCCAAAAATACATGTCATTAAATTATAGTAATCTATATGACCTAAAATACTTTTGTCATACTTTCTTTTCCTGCACACCACCTTAGGAAACTAAAAAGGTCATTTTTAATCTAAAGTATTTGGTTTGGGCCAAATAAATGGAAAGTGTGTCCTGTTACAAGCTTGTTTAAATGTCAGAACAGGATAAGAAGTGGTGGGTAAATCTTTCCAAAGAGATGTTTAACAGTAACTTTGAGTTTAGATAGAGAACTGCTCATCTCAAATTGTTTGAAACCCCCTATTTGGACTAAATGATACTCAAATTTTCTTTCACTTCTCTTGTGATGTAATTATTGTACTACTTGGCGAACATTTAATATGAAAGCTTCTTCAGTACTGAGTTGACAATAGCTTAAAACAAATGTGCTTTATACAGACTCTCCAAAACTGTCTCTTACCAAAGCAGAAGAGGAGAGTTCAAGTACTGCATCACCTGTTACAGCATCCTGTAATTAAGCCTTCACTTCCCTTATCCTGGCTTTGCACCTTGACGTCCCTGCACTGCCCTGTGGACAGGCTCTCTGCCCACACACTTATGTTTGCCTTGAGCCAACTGCCTTTGCCCTCTGTACCCATTAAAGTGGCCAGGCTTCTGTGTTCTTGAACTCAGGTTACAGCTGCTGCCTGCATTGAAGACTCTCCATAGGCCCTCCTGCTCAATGCACCCTCTCTGATGAATCCCCCACACTGAGCCTGCTCATTGTGCCTCCTCTGAGGTGTCCCCCATGCTGAGATTCAATAGGCACCTGCTTGTGCCATAGCACACTGCAGCACAATTTGAGGGCCATCTCTCATATTTCACCCCCTTTATAGGCTTTGCCATTATTCTTCTGGGAAACATAACTGGGTGAAAGGGGCTTTGTCACTGGTATAAATTCTTCCTGAAAAAGGGTAAAATGAGAGGCATGACAAATTGTTTTGAGTTAAAACAAAAGAAATAAATAAAAAGGCAAAGTACTCACTAAAACGGTCTGGATAGCCTGTCCTTGATTTCTTTGCCAAAGTGGTTTAAAAGGCATCCTCATCTTTCGCGCCTCTATTATTTCACTGTTTGCAACTCTAAACTCCTTATGAAAATGCAGTCATACCCAAGGAGGTGAAATATTAGCCCCTAGGCATTGTTCACTTCTGTGCTCCTAGCAACAGAAGGCAGGATGTTTGGTAGTAGACATAAAGCGTTGAACGCAATACAAGTCTAAGAACGTGAAGTATCAAAAATATGAGCAAAATGCACTGATATTCATAGAGTAGGGAGATTGACAAAGGCATGTATTGGTATGATTAAAGATTTATTACTATTAGTAATAGAATGGGGCTTAGTTTTTGAAAAATGCAAGTACTGTTAAGAGTGAGAAGTGTGGATTCTTTAAAAATTAGTTAATGAGTTGTTTCCACTCCTAATGAGGACACTGTCATTTTAAATTATCCAAATCATTGGATTTTTCAATGTGAAAAGAAAACTGTTTGCAGTAAGCTATTAGGAGCTTATAGAAACTGAGTAGTAAACGCACTCAGTTAGCAAATACGGAGTTTTATTTTGGCACAAATGTGAACGCAAAGAAAGAGAAGAAACAACATGTTTTAGGTTTCTTTTGAGTGGAACATTATGCTTTGGTGCAACTAGGAATTGACGTGCCTTTCTGATGGAGTGGGCTGGCTGAAGCGTAGCTTCATACAAGGCAGTAAATGCTGACACAGAGGTGAGTGCCGATAGGAGAAGCTGGATGATGAGGAAGCTAGTCCTGTGCTCTTAATGAACAACCCACTTGATTGCACTGGTACAGTGTTATCTTAGGCTCTCATTCTTGACCATCAAGTGTGTTGTAGCTTTCTTGTCATTTTCCTAATCTTACAATTCCTTATCCATCAGCCGAAGCTGTTCCTCCAATGTTGAAATGACCCTTTCCATTAGCTAAAGGAAAACACACCAGGTCATAAGAATGTCAGGTAAGCACTTTTATAAAATGGTTCCTGTATCTGCCCAGTCTCCTTCCGGACAGTTTTCTCCCACCTAAACCTTGTGATCCAAGCCAATCACCTTTGATGACATGAGCAGTATTTGCATTTATGTCTTGGGGCCTTCCTCAGTCCTTTTCTTTCCAAACATCCTGATTTCTGTTTGATCTCTATTGAATGAAATTTTCCCAATCACTCACCTATTATACTCTCTTCTTAAAGTTCATTCTGAAACCCCTTTGTCATTCTCATTTCTGAAGAACCTGTGCTGCTTTGCATAGACGGAGTTGTTACATTCAGCGCAGTTATTACAGTAATCGATTGTGCCTCCTCTTTTTTCCATTGTGTCTAAATCTTCTGAGAAACACTTATACCTTCCAGCTAACAGAGCTTGTCCCACAGCAGGAACCTCAATAAATGTCTGTAATCTAATTAATTCCAAGACATTATGGAGATAGACTATTAAAGGCAAAGGTCAAGTAGATAAAAGAAAAGTTATTTAAAGAGAAATCCAACAACTCATGAACATATAAAGAGAGGCTTAACCTCAGTAAGGGAAGAAATGCCTATTAAAGAAAGGAACTAAACCCTGCACAGCTGGTAGAGATTAAAGAGCACCATCATACCCAGTTTGGGCAGTGGTGTGGAAATACTGGCTTCTTAGGCCTTTGCATATGGTTGGATGGAATGTAATTGTGTAATTGTGATAATGCTTTTGAGGGCCTGTTGGGTCGTGAAAATTTGACTGGGAGTACCTTTAAGAAACTTCCAGAAACCTTTCTATTTTTCCAAAATATTAGAGCAAATTTATAAATATGGAGCACTCATACTTGTTGCATATTGGGGTTGGCTAAATAGATATGATAGAATATGTCTAGTAACTCATTACCTAATATGAATACATATATAAATTGCCATAATTTAAAAACATTTTAGTGAGTATAATCAGAGATATATACATTAATTATGGTGAAGGAGGTAAATAACTTGTGAAGATCAGTGAATTGACTATAAAAAGATCTATACAAATTGTTGCAAAAATGTAATATACAAGTACAATCTTTATCATGTGAGGTCTTCGGCTAGGCTCTTTTTAAATACCAGCCACTGTCCATTTCAGAAGATGATACCCAGTCTGTGATTCTCAAAGGATTTTTATCATTGTGTTGAATTGAATAAATTGTTTTAGAAAGAATGTTCATGTTGTCAGAACAGAACATGACATGAACTTTGCAGAATGTATTCTGAAACATGACATAAAGGAGAATTTCAGAGTTTCAATTCTGTATAATTCTGATTTTTTTTTTTAAAAAAAAAAATACTTGGGTCTATAATGTAATACATTTGCCTACCATGTGCAAAGCCACTGCACAAAAGTAAAGTGAACTCAGCTTGGACATACATGTCAGGTTGTTCATCCTCTCAATAATTAATTAAAGGTTACTAAAGAGATGCAGGGTTTGTAACCTGGTGGACAGTTTCCCTCAACAGCTAATTACACCCCTTTTATATTTCTGCCATTGACATCCATCCATGTCTTAAATCAGAGATAGCTGAGTGAGCAGAATCTGGTCAAGTTGATCTTGAAACAAGGTGTTGTAATTATTATTCTTGCAACATCTGCTTACCAAAATGAAAACTCTGAAATATGTGAAAGTTCCAAATGGTTGAAAAATTTCCTCATCTCCTTTTTATATATTGATGTTATCAGTAATTACTTAACTGACTCTTTAGTTGTCTGCATTTGTGCCTGCATAGTGCAAACTGATAATGCTAATTTCCATTGCAAGTTGCAAATGGATGACTAACCCAAGCACTTTCTGTTCCTTTTATATCCACATCTTAGGCTACACCACGATGTCTAGACTTTGAGATAGCTCATCTATATTGATTAACCAGTGTGTATAAATTGATTTCCCTGTTCACTTTCCAGTTTCCTAGTGTGCATTTGTCATGCAATGCGTTTCATCTCTAACCCCAAATGACACTATTTCTTCCTCAAAAGTGTAACTGAGGTGAGGCAACTGCCTTCTGGATTACGCACAACTTAGATATCCACAGAAATCACAAAAGCATGGAAAGGAAATGCAGATCTTGTTTCATTTATTCAGATGGATATACATGTGTGTTTGATATGTAAATATAATGACTGAAAATATTCACTAACATAGTTAATTGATTGGTTCTAGCATTTACTTTTAATCTACTTGCTCTTCTTTATTGGACCTTGGTTTCAACAATTGTGTATCTCAAACTTTAGTCTAATTTACTCAAAATACACAATATTAAATCTATGTGACCTATTATAGCAAATGAATCTAATATTACTACTAATTTAAAGACAATTTTTTATAAGTAGGCATATTTTAGTACATATTTAGTATGAGAAAGTAATAAGGTGGGTTTTATTACTGCAAATATTTATCCAGAGTTAATCTGGGGGCTCGAGTGCCTAAGACCAGAGGACCCAAGTTTGATTCCCAGAACCCACATCAGGATGCTTACTGATGTAACTTTAGTTTCAGGGAATCTGACCTTTGACCTTCAGGGAATCTGAAGACCTTTTGGTCTTCAAAATAATAGGCATGTCCACAGCACATAGACACGTGTACAGGAAAGACACTTGTATACATAAAATAAAATGAAAATTTCTTTTAATGGTGGGACTATGTGATCTGCATAATGTATCAGGGTAGAAAAATCAAAGGAAAAGAAAAATGGTAGAAATGAGCCTACCAAATTAAATTTTGTGGTATTTTTAAGCAGCTAGATTAAAGCATATATTATAATGATACCCAGTGTGTTACTCTTTGGGAGACATGACTTATTAAAACTAGTATCTCTTAGCACTTTTGCCCTTTCTTTGATAGGTTCACTTTTCATTTTAGTCCCACTATCCATTATTATTGCAGAAAAATAATGTTCTTTAAGACAGGAGAAGTGAGTGCTTCAGTCTTTGTCAAGTCTTCCTTTGAAAATGAGTTTTATTAGCACTGATAGGTGAGAGGGTGTAAATGATAGCCAGGTGTTTTCATGCCACATTCATGAAACATATACAAATTACTTTCATAAAACTTAATTTTCTAAGTATCCAGACATATATTGCCAAATAGGAAAAAGAAGTAAAAGAGAGAGAGAGAGAGAGAGAGAGAGAGGGAATGACTTGTGCTGGAAGCAAGGATTTATGTTATGAATATTTTTACACTTACTAAATTACACTGCTTTTGGAATTCATATTGGATCTTTCCAGATGCTCAGCATTTCTTGGTTTTGTTTCCAGAGGCTGCACATTATAGATGATCAGATGTCAATGCAGGTATCCTGGGTGTGAAGGGAAGAGGGGAAAATGCAGAACCTTCTCCTCTGCTCTTCTTCCTCTGCCCTCCTCCTTTTCCCTCCTCCCCCAACCCTCCTCCTCCACCCTCCTCCTCTGCCCCCTTCCTCTGTCCCTCCTCCCCTGCCCTCCTCCCCTGCCCTCCTCCCGTTCCCTCCTCCTCTGCCCTCCTCCCCTGCCTTCCTCCTCTGCCCCTCCTTCCTCTGCCTCCTCCCCTGCCCTCCTCCTCAGTCCTCCTCCTCTGCCCTCCTCCCCTGCCCTCCTCCTCTGCCCTCCTCCCCTGCCTTCCTCCTCTGCCCCTCCTTCCTCTGCCTTCTCCTCTGCCCTCCTCCCCTGCCTTCCTCCTCTGCCTCCTTCCTCTGCCCTCCTCCTCTGCCTTCCTTTTCTGCCCTCCTCTTCTGTCCCTTCTCCCCCACCACTCCTCTTCTGCCCCCTTCCTCTGCCTTCCTTTTCTGCCTCTCCTTCTGTGGTGCTTTCAGCTGAAGACATCAGTTTAGCAATAACCGAATACAGATTTGCATGAAAATCAAAAAGAATTTACTGAGTAGTGAAAATACAATTGAAATGCAAGTTATAGAATTCACAGTTTGAGAGCTTTAGGAATCCGTGAAGACCAACCACTACAGCAGCAGCTTCTCTTTTGAAACAGAGACACTTCTGTTAGGGAAAGTTAAAAGGCCTTTCCACAGCACAGAAGTATTTCAGAGATATAACGAAGACGTGGCTTCTGTTCAAAGTTCATCATTCCATTTTTTTAGGTATCAAAGGAAATACCACCTCAGATGTCATGCATTATCATTTACACATATGATGTAATATTTCCGATGACGCATCTCTCTTTGGTCTCTTTCTGTCCTCCTTCTGGCCTGATTTGCTTGCTTTCTTTTATGTGTAAGTTGAAGACATCTTCAGACTCCTGACAAAGCCCCTTACAGGCCCTGGAAAATGAAAGTGCTTTCCTGACGGAAATGCACTTTAACAAATTCATCATTATGTGAGTCTTACTTTCTGTTTAGAGCACAAAAGCAATGGTATACTACAGCAAATAAATCAACATCCGCAGGATATGGTGGATGATTCCGTATTCTAGGAAAGTATTGTCAGTTGATGAAAAGTGTCTTTCCTAGAAGCATAGCATCTTAATAGTAGAAGTAATTGTGCTATAAAATACAGAACTTAGTTTGTCTCTATTTTATCAGAACATATTAGAAACTCTGCATGGAAAGACAAAGCCCTTGCCTCTCCTGGGTTCTGAGACTCCCCCAAAATAGATTAACAACACACATCAATTTAACATAAGCTTTCCAAGACACTAAAGCCTTTATAAGGCTTGAAAACCTGTGTAGTATTATGGTGTATTTGATGATGTATAGGAAGCTATGGAGAAATAGGACACAGAAGATGAGACCCTACAGCAGTGGTTCTCAACCTTTGCAGTTCTGAGGTCCTTTAAGACAGTTCCTTCTAACTGTGACTCCAACTACAAGGTAATTTTCTTGCTTGCTTTATAACTATCATTTTTTCATTGTTATCAATCACATGCAAATATCTTTGTTTTTCTATTGTCTTAAGCAACTCCCTACAGGCTGAGAACCACTGCCTTTTAATATCAAACATCAGCCTGGCAGTTGTGGAGCACGCCTTTAATCCCAGTACTCGGGAGGCAGAGGCAGGCAGATTTCTGAGTTTGAGGCCAGCCTGGTCTACAGAGTGAGTTCCAGGACAGCCAGGGCTACACAGAGAAACCCTGTCTAGAAAAACAAAATTAAGAAGAAAAAAATCAAATGTCAGGAAAACAGCTTCTTTGGTCAGATTTTTCTCTGTGACCTTTCTCATAGTAGCAAGTTTGGGAAATCCCTTTCTCCAGTGCTAAGGAGAGCTGCTCTCACATGAGGGTCAGGTGACCTGTTCAATTACAAGTTCATATATCTTTCATAGGGTGTATTACCTTCTTCAGGAGAGCAGGTCAGGAGGAGGTGGTTTCAGTATGTTGAAGTGGCATAATTTGAGGGGTAAATGTCCCCAATGTCATTATTCGATAAAAAATTTTAGATTGTCATATCAGGTATGAAACAGGCCTGTACTCCATGTTGACAGAAGAAAAGCTTGAACAGTGGAGAATTAATTTTTTATAATGGTTTCTGTGTTTAAATTTTAATAAAGTAAACTACAAATGCTTTGTCTGAGAGCATTGTTTGAAAAAATGTCTAATTGATCTCTCTTTAGGAGAGCTCACTAAAACTATTATACAAGATCAAAGCCTAAGTGATTCATTCATTACAGTTTTAATAAATATGTGGAATGTTTTTTTAATCTTAAGTACAGTATAGTGCAATAATGAAATTAGCTTTTCAGATAAAAGACTTGCAGGAGCTCCTTTGTCAAATGGATGTTTTGGAAAGACACCAAAGAGATGATACTCTGAGTTTTTATTTTTTATTCTTGTTTTGCTCTGGTTTGCCTTTGAAGAATCTTTGTTCGTTTAAAGTTTCAGCAACACAATTGTCTTTTCTAGGAAAATGACTTACTTCTTATTTCCCTAACCTGCAATGAGCTAGCTTATGGGCTTGGGACCATATGGAGGTGGTAAACTTGATTTGAGCTCTACTTTGTTTACTACATACAGCATTCATTCAGGTCAGAAACCATGCAAAACAAAGCATAAAGAGGATTGAACCACAAATTGGGAAGGCATTATTATCATCATTTCTCGTTGCATTTGCTGTGTGACTTTGCTGAGCTCTCTTGCTGTAAGCTCTGTCTGTTTTCCTGCAAGCTTCTCCAGAACTCTGCTCCTTATTTTTGAGCTGTACCTTATGCCTTGGCCATGACATGGAAATAGAAATGTTGAATATACTTAAACAGTAGATAACAGCAAAAGTATGTTTTCTCTTATTTCTTGTCTTTCATAAATAATGATCCTTCGTTACAAGATTTAATAAATGATGTAAAAATGACAAAAGAAAATTTAAATTACTGAATCAGGTACATTTTTGAAAACTAAAATTTTATAGTTTTAAAATTAATATAATCAGGAAATTAAAATCTCCCAAAGAAAAGTGTCTTTTTATTATTTTTAATCCTATATCAGAATTCATTAAGTTCTCAAGTCTGAGCCCCATTTTTTGGATCATTTTATCTTTTTCCAAAAATCATTCTGTCATCTTATTTTTCCCCCTTACTATTTTAAATATAAATAGTAATCATGGTAGTAACTTCTGAAATGTTAGGACTGAATGAAGTATTCTTTGGAAAAGTATTTTTTAGCTCTTGGACTAAGCTGAATAATGTCACAGGTGCTTAAGACAGAGCTTTATAAAATGAAGCTCTGTACTTATGGTTAGTCTGTGGCAGGAAGGGCAGTAATAATGAAATAGGACCATTTCATATGGTTCCTGATATCAGAAAGTGGCCAGTGCAGTGTAGGAGGAAGATGAGAGCACGGGAGGGACTGCAATAAGCCCTCTGAAGGAGACATTTGAGGGGCACAACACTAAAGACACATACATTCCTGATGCAAGCCTGAGTGTAGGGCAGAGAATCTGAGATGCATCTGAGGACAAAGCTCCACCTCTAGCCTTGGTGTTGAGCAACTAAACTATGAGTCACATAGAGTTTTTAAGATAGAGCTCAAAGTCTATCTAAAATCACCGATGCCAGATTAAGTAGAATCTTTTAACTCACAAAACAAGCTAATTCATTCTAATTTATTTGTTCTATGTCTGAACCTGTACAAGATTCAGCCAGTTCCTGGTACAGCACATCAACCTGAGACCAGACCTTCAACACATGAAACATGGGAATATGCATATATTCAAGACATGAATATAAAATATTTTATATCCATTTATTTAGTACCAAATATATTTCCAAAATTAAATCTAATGTATTTTGACAACCTCATTTTCTCAATTCCCAATAAATTTTATAGTTATCCAGTTGACAATATGCTTTAAGTACACAAGAAGATCTCTGTTTTGAAAGGATTCACATTATACTTAGAGTTTTTGGCACTGTGCAAAAGCTTATAAAATACTTTGAATATCATTGACTCACTTACAAGGTAGTAAAATTGTTGCCTGTCATCAGCCCCACTGTACCAAGACTACTCTTCTAAGTATCATTTGTATATTGTCATTATTATCTTAGTCAAATATGTGACAAAATTTAATACAGTCTAAATGCATATCTTTGTGGGATCACAATCTTAGTAGTAGCATTTTTCTGTACTATGTCCAGCCCAAGTTATTTTTTGGAAATCTATTAGAATCGAGCATGTGAAGGTGTGAATATAGCCCAATATCTCTTAAAACATGATATGCTAGTAAACACGTGGCAATTGCATTAATGTAAAAGATGTTTAGGTGTGAAATATATTTCTTGAATGCTACACACGAAATACCTCTTATATTTTATCATCCTATTGTTAGAGATTTTCTAGTTATTATAAGAGATCTTATTGGATCAGCTAAAAGGTCTGATATTGCTTCTTTTTGTGTATGTATGTGTAATATTTAATTAGTAACTGACAATTATTTGCAAACAGCACTTCACTGTTAAACTTATTGAGATTTGTGGACTCAATAGCAATTGAAAATGTTAGCACTAACAATCAACGGGTAAGCTTAAATGAAGAGGGTTGGAGTGCCATGTAAATTTTCAAAGGCATCGAATAGATCTTTGATTCAGTAGACGTTGGTACATATTCTTGTGGCTGTTGCTGACACTAACCCTGTTCCCATTTCTGGAGCATAGCGGCTTTTCTAGACAACTTTTATCCTCTAGCCTTCTCTTCGTTCCCTTCCATTTCCAAATTTAGAAATCCTCATGACATTTCAAATTATAAATAAATACCTATGATTTAAACACTGCACTGTCATTTAAGACTGTCTGTCTATTGTATGTTCACCTTCAGAAATGTGCAGATTATTTAAGTTATCTGAATGAAATTATTTTCATTTTAAATATTGAAGATTTGGAAATGATGTCCTGAGAAAATTTGGTTACAAAATCAAATCAAGACGATTTAAAGAAATTATAATGGTTTTCTATTAACAATATTATTAACAATCATAATTCCAGTATCTTGTAACTTTTAAACTTCAGGGACAATAAAATAGGAAAGAAATGTTCATTGACTCATTTCACTCCTTACGTGCAACCTACGGAATAAATTTCTGACAAGGAGAGACTCTGCTCTGACTCACTGCATCTCTTCCCACTCATGAGTGTGTAGAACCTGGATCATGTGAAGGATCTTGATATGGAAGGAGTCTATAAACTGTGAGTTCCTTGTAGTAGCAAGTAATCTAGAAAAGGAGGAAATAATGGACTAGGCAGTCCTAGGTGAATCCAGCTCTCCACATTTGAATGTATCCTTAGCCATGAAACAAGATTGCTCCAGAGGCTCTCTCTCATATTTGTACTCTAGCTCTAGACTCTCGGAACTACAGATTTGCTGAGAACCAGCAGTCTGGTTAATGTGGATGTGGGATTTGAAGTCAGGTTTTCTTGATTTATATTATAGACCCCTTTCCCATTTCTTCTTCTGCACTGCAGGTGTTAAAAGGCATGGTAACATATGCTTTCAATTTGTTTTCCTGGGTTGAACAGAGCTAGTGCTTCCCCCAAGTAATTTACTTTGTCTGAAAGGGAAACTTAAACCCACCTTCTCCGATCCTCTATTGGTTCTGATTCTATCTATGCTTTTTTGAGAAGACAATGTGAGTCGACAAGTCTTTCATATGACTATTGTTCAGGAAGCATATATCCATATTTATCATTGTACAACAAAATAATGATTAAAAGTAGCCAGGCCCTGTCCCAGCAGACAGCCCATTCATCATCTTCCCACAGTAGTGATTGCTTTTCCCGCATCTTCATTTTAGCCACTGGAGCTCAGTATTTCTAAGACACCACCTTGCGGAACCTGGTTCCTATTCATTATCAAAGTCATACATATTCCACATATCCAAGACTTTCTTCCGCTTATTTAGCAATGTTTGGCATTTCAAGACCCTAGCCTCTTTAATATATATCTACCAAAATAATCTGAATTTTTTATGAAGCAGGTAGAGATCAAAGCAAGCAGGTTGTATAGTAGCTGAATCATTTTCTTAGACATAAAAGAATTATTTTTGTGTACTTGTGTGCATCAGAGAACAGACCTGTCTGTTGCATGTTTGTTTGAATGAAGAATGAGCCACTGTATGGGACGTGACATTTATTTAAAGGCCATTGCTATCTTCTACTATTCTCACACTTTCAAATGTAGTTTTCCCATATTCAGGCCCTCTGAACATTTACTTCATCTCTGTCACTAGTTCACTGTGTATCCTTGGGGTAGTCACTCTTACTCTTTCAATAACTTAATCTGCAAATCAAAAAGGTAGGTTTAAATGATCTTTCTGATTCCATTTAGCTTGGCCAGTCATTATTTTACAGTTTGCACCTTTTATTCAATTCCTGAAGCAACACAGGTCTCTCCCAAATGAATGCTAAGTCACACACTGATTGATTGTGTTGGCTCTGGTATCATCCCTGCATTTCTTTGATAAAATAAACTTTTATGTTTAAGATTGTTGCCTTATACGTCTCCTGAACTGAGTGCAAATATTTTCTTCAAGCCTGAATGACTGATATGTTTAAAACTGAAAACCTGTTGAGAATGAATTTTGAAGAAAAAACCAGAAGGCTCCACATAGACATATCACTGTTACTATTTATTATCAAATAGATTCCCATTACTTTGATTGTGTCCTGTGCTTTCTGTAGCTCTCTTGCAGGTGATTGTGTCCTGTGCTTTCTGTAGCTCTCATGCAGGTGATTCTGCAGTCATTGTTCTTGCATATACTGTTAGTCCCAATTTTTAATTATACTTTAAAGAACTTACTTGTAAGATAAATATGCAATTTATATCACCTGTAAATTTAATAATTATCTGTCCTTAGTTCTTTGGTGGCAATTGCTTTTATAAACTTGAAGACTACTAATTCAATTATTAAGTGTAAGGGAAACTTAAGTATGGGTTATCTTTCTATTTCTCTATTTTTAAAATAGATCATTTTTAGAGGTACAGTAGGTAAAATTACTCTGGGTGGTAATTTCAAAATAGTTGTTTATAAATGTATATTGTGCATTTATTAGAAAGAGTAGTCATGTGCTACAAAATGTTGTTTTGTTCAATAATAGACTTCTTGTACAATAGCATTCCCATGAAAGTATGTTGCTTAGTGATGCACTGGCCTTGTTCTATGTAAGCACACTCTTATGTTCACACAATGTTATTTCCTAGTGATAAATTTCTTAGACCATATTCTTTCAATTAAGCAACATTCAACTAGCTATAGGAGCACAGGCTTTCAAATCATACTGCTCTGATTTAACTAACAGTGATTGAGTTCTTTGACCTCTATCTGAGTTTCTTTATCTGTGAACAGATTAATAACAGACCGTCTTGAATGGCTATGGAAAATAATCCTTAGAATGTGGCTGTTACAAATAACATGGCAAGTAAAAAAATAATAAAAAACCTTGTTCTTCGGGTTTTATTAGTGTAAATATTGGGAACGGAAATGGGTATTCTTTAAGTATGTAACAACAGTAAGAAAAAAGAAATTATAAAGGAGTTAAAATACCAGTTAAATAATGAAAATTTGCAAGGTTGGGGAGACAGCTTAGTTAGTAATGTGTCATCATGTCTGGTAATCTACTGTGGTCTGAGCACATGGTGGGACGAGATGGGAGCTTGTAGGGGACAATAAAAACCAGAACATGGAAACAAATGAATTCTAGGATAGCTTTCCGTTTGACAAGTCATTTTTCAGTTTGCACCTTTTAATCAACTCCTGAAGCAATGCAGCTCTCTCCCAAATTAATATTAACTCACATATTGATTGATTGCTTCAGCTTTGCACCTAAACAAAACCCACATATAAGAGTTGCATATGGTGTCACCAGCTTCTAATATTACTGCCAGGGAGCAGAAATAGGAGATTCCCTGAGACTCACCAGTTTAGGCTACTCACCCACACACTTGTATACATGCATGCACTGGTTTCTCCCACACACTTGCATGCACCCATGCGCTTACATGTACCCATGGACTTGCACCCATCAACATACTTGAACTCAAGAGTTTGCATACAGGAGCTCATACACATGTACTCACATGCATATTGTCTCCTAAAATTTGCAAAAATGTTTTGGGTTCCCTTCTTTATTTATGAACCTTTCTTCATTTCAGTGAATAAGTTGCCAGTGAAAGAACAAAGAAAGGTTGTTTTCTATTTATTTATCAATGAAGAAAATTCTGTGTAAGAGCTGGTGGTGTAGGACAGTAGTAAAGTTACTGACACATCTGGTACACAGCATTACAAGGGCAAAAGAAAGTATTTAATAAATAGTGTGTAATGGAAACCATGAAGGATGGCAAGATGGGATATCAAGTAAACCACCATCTGGAATCTAAATTGTTCACATTGTACTTATATTGCATTTTTATCAGAAATGGAAAACATTTTACAATGTGCTGTGAATATTTTATAGTGCATTTTATAGAAAGTTTGAGTAGTACTCTGAGAATAGAAGAAAAAAGATTATGGTTGGCTGGGGACTTTGATCCTGATTCACAGAACACTTAATGATTGAAACATGTGATAGTTACTGGCTAATGAGGGGAATGTATAAAAGGTTCAGATAATATAAATATAAATTAGAAGGTGAATTTATCTTAATATTTGTTAATTTACATAATTTCTTACCTCATAAAATTAAGCAGAATAAACAAGAATATAATTTTTAGCTCCTGAAAAGTCTTGGAGGCAGTTGGCGGTGCAGAGACTTCTAGAGTGAAGGTATGAGTGTGAACATCTACACAGACTGTTTAAGCTATCTGTTCTACCCATAAAAAGGAAGGGTGGGACTGTGTCATCCAAACTCACTACTTACTCAGTGATTATTTTCTCTTACAGACAACTAAAAGTTAACTCTTTTCTTCCGTGGTCATCATTCACCTTTCTTTCTCATTAATGAATCCCTCCTTATGAAGGCTAGAATACTTTATGTAGAATAATGTCTCCTTTTCAGTCAGTTCTTATGTAGCCATATATATTTTTCTCATATGTGGTATTTTAGAAATCTTCAGAAAAAGCTTAGCTCATGAAATTCTTAGGGGCAAAAAATGCACTTATTCTTTCAATTTAAGAACTTGTTAAATTTTACTTCATCGTCTACCTATAAGCCTGTTGATAACGTCTAAATATATCTATTACATTTAATTCCCTATGCCACATTGACTCATCTGCCTTCACTAGTAATCCATCCTTTTTATAGTCCCTATCATCTATTCCAGTCTCAATAGAAGATCATGAAGAGTTTCTTAGTCATGTGGACAGAAAAAGCTACAATAAAAAACAAATTTGGTTATTTCTACATGAGTATCCCAAAACAAAAGGAATTGGAGAGGAGGCAAAGCCTATTGAATTTTTTTTTCATTAAGCCTGCTTCCTGATTTCCATTATACTTTTTGAATCCTCATGAGGTCCTCCCTCATTTCTTTCAGACCCTGTCAACAGCTTATTTTCATAATAGGAAGTCTGGCTACAATGAGCTGTGCTTTTTATGAGCACGAAGCTTATCTTGACTCCTTCAAACTCACTAATATACCAATTCACATTTTCATTTATGCCTACTGTATGCTAACTGATAAGGGAGTTAACATTTTAAAATCCTATTGTAAATAGCTAAAGAAAAGCTTTGAAGATTGAATATTTGGTTTTAATTTGTGTTTTGTATTGCCTGTTATATGTGTGCCCTTGGACAGGTTATTTACTTTCTGTTACATTCAGGTTATCTTCTAAATACAGAGAGATGCTCACATCTACTTTAGTGATTGGCTTCAAGAATATGAAAAGTTCACATTCACAAAACTCATGCTGGTTGTGAGTTTTGGGAGAATATATATGTGTGTGCTGTGCATAAACACACACACACACACACACACACGTATACACACATAGATACATATGCAGGCTGTGTGATAGGCATTTTAAAATATTTACCATAATAGAGAAGTTTGGTGGACAAGTGCCACTAGTCACTGCTCACATTTGTCATGAATCATTGTGTGGTAACAGCACTGGATTTAGTTATCAGCTTATAAGGAATGATAAGCATGTTGAGGAGATCTTTGTGAACAGAAACAAAAATCAGGTTGCCTTTGTCTCTTGGCCTCTTCTTCTCTTCCCTCATTTTCTCTGTGGACTGACTTGTTCAGCCATCCTCATGAAGATGCAGGGAATCCAAGTGGTTTCTAAATTTCACCCTACTTCCTCTTGCCTTGTGTGCTAGGCTGTTAACCTGAGGGATATATGCAAATACATTTAATCGAGATTTTTTTCGTTTGTGTGTGCTGATATAAGTAAAGATAGCTGGAAATTCTGCAGTTACTCTATATATCTCCGAACATTTGGCACGTGGGGAAGCAGCTTTAGTGGGCTTTTAAAAATTAAAACTGAAGTTGCAAGAATGGGGTTAATAATAAAAAAGTGTGTGTTGCATCCTTCCCTTTTACTAGCTTTATTGTGAAAGCTACTTTCTTTATAATAGTCTTCCCATTAACTCACATTCCCAAGATATTAGATAATCTATTTTCTGGAAAATTGGAGCATAGTCAATAGTATACCAATAGTATATAGTATATAGTCAATAGTTTTCCAGTTCTTTCATCTTTAAGTACAAAGGATACATTGGCATATGTAAAACCTACTTAAAAATGGGGTGTGTGATTTAATAAAGAGAACTTTAGAAAGGAGCAAAAGCAGAAGAAGTAATCTGCTGAGGTATTATGTCATAGTCATTGCAATAACGTCCTGATATTAAATGTATTACCAAGAATGTACCTCAGAAAGCCTGTTCCACTGTGCCACTTGTTATAAGGAATTCCCCTTTCATACATGTCCTTGTAATAAAGCATCTATGGCTGAGTTCAAACTGGGAAAGGAATATCAACATAGAGGAGGGGAAAACAAAGACAAAGCCTTTGTCACTACTCGATGAACTAACCTGAAACCACCAAGTAACTGAAGTTTCTTCTGTCTCTGCATAACAACGCATGCATGCAAATACCTTTCTTCAAATATTAATCATGTGCATAAAATGTGTAGGTATGCACAAGTGTGTGAGTGTGTGTGTGAGTATATAAGTGTGTGTGTGTGTGTGTGTGTGTGTAATATGTGTGTTTATGTGTCCTCATTTGTGTGGAGACTAGAGAATGATGAATGATTGTCTTCTGCAGTTACTTCTCATCCATAATTTTTTGATACTTTATTTACATTTCAAATGTTTACCCCTTTCCAGATCTCCCCTTTGGAACCTCCTTATCCTCCTTCCCCTGCCTCTATGGGGGTCTTCCCCTACCCACCCACCCATTCTCATCTTCCCTCCTTGGCATTCTCCTATACTGGGACATCTAACACCCTCAGGCCCAAGGGCCTCTCCTCCCTCTGATAGCTAACAAGACCCTCCTCTGTCACATATGTGACCAGCACCATGGGTCCCTCCATTTCTATTCTTTGGTTGGTGATCCAGTCTCCAGAAGCATCAGGAGGTCAGGCCACTGGACACTGTTGCTTCCTCCATGGGGCTTGCAACTCCCTCAGATCCTTCAGTCCCTTCTCCAACTCCTTCATCTGGGACCTCACGCTCAGCCCAATGGTTGCTATGAAGTGACTCTTGGGTATTCTGAACTCTTGGGCTAATAACCACTCATCAGTGAGTACATACCATGTTCATTCTATTGTGACTGAGTTACCTCACTCAGGATGATATTTTCAAGTTCCATCCATTTGCTTAAGAATTTCATGAAGTCATTGTTTTTAATAGCTGAGTAGTATTCCACTGTGTAAATGTACCACATTTTCTGTATCCATTCCTCTGTGGAGGGACATCTGGGTTGTTTCCAGATTCTGGCTATTATAAATATGGCTGCTATGAACATAGTGGAACATGTGTGTTTATTACATGTTGGAGCATCTTCTGGATATATGCTCAGGAGTGGAATAGCTGGGTCCTAAGGTAGTATTATGTTCATTTTTCTGAGAGTCTGCCAAACTGATTTCCAGAGAGGTTATATCAGCTAGCAATCATCACCCATAATTTTTGAGACAGAGTCTCACACTGAGGCTATATAGCTTGTTGGTTGACTAGAGTGCCTGGTCAAGGGGCCCAAAGGATCCTCATGCTTACATCTTCCAAGCCCTGAGTTAGAGGAACAGGATGCTCATTATCCCCAGGATTAATTTTTATTTTTTTTTGGGGGGGGGTGTTTGTTTTTGTTTTTCACTTATTTTTTTCTTATACTTCTATTATGTATGTGAAACTCTATGTTGGTATGTGCATCTCTCTGCAAGTGTCTCATAAGGCCAATAGTGTTCAGTCCCCTGGAACTGGAGATGCAGGAATATGTGAACTGCCTGATGTGAGTGCTGGCCATGAAGCTCATGTTCTGTGCACAAATACTACACATGCTTGACTTCGGAGCCCTCCCCAAAGCCCCGCACTGAGTGTTTTTTAGATGGATGTTGGGAATGAAATTAAAATCTTCATGCCTTCATTGAAAATATTTAAATTGCTGAGCCATTTGTCCCATCCTGAGTTAAAAATTTGTGATGTTTTTGTTGGTGCTATGGTGCCCAGAAAAAAAAAATTATTCTTAAAATAACCTAAAGTCCCAAATTCTAAAAGAGTGGTGAAATTACTATGATTATTTCAGAAAATACATATGAGAAAAATGTTTATAAGAAGAGCATCTTTGGAAACCTCATGGCCTTAGATTATTATTAACATTTATGCAGAAAAATATTATGCAGAAATATAATTCAGATTCATTGAAATGGTACAAGTGGATTTCAGATAATCATTAAGAAATAGGCAAAAGAAGGAAATGCTTGAAAGTGTATTATAATGGACTTACATCATGAATATATAAAGGGATTTTATAGCCTGAAATATGAATATGAGGAAAACAGTATCAAAATTGTTCACAGACCTATGCAGACAACGTGCTAAAGAAGATACATAGATATAGTCTTAGTTATGGTTTCACTGCTCTGAACAGACACCATGACCAAGGCAACTCTTATAAGGACATTTAGTTGGAGCTGTCTTACAGGTTCAGAGATTCAGTTCATTATTCATCAAGGCTGGAACATGGCAACATTCAGGCAGCCATGGTTCAGGAGGAGCTGAGAATTCTACATTTTTATCTGAGGGCTGCTAGGAGAATACTGGCTTCCAGGCAGCTAGGTTGAGGGTATTAAAGCTCATGCCCACAGTGACACACCTACTCCAACAAAGCTACATCTCTTAATAGTGGCACTCCCTGGGCCAACCATATATAAGCCATCACAGATGTCAAATATGTATACCTAAATGTGCTCAACCTCATTTGTCATTAGGACTAAGTAGAGAACTACTCTAAGCAGCCATAGTACCTTTATTTTGCCATTGTATATACACACAAAACAGAGTTCTTAAGGAAAATTCAGAGACAGTATATCCTGGAGCCATTTTGAGTGACCATGGGCTGGGAACATAGATGTAAATTACCCAAACTTTCCATGTTCCAACATGGAACCAGTTCTAGTAAGTTTTATAATTTTACAGAACAAAATAATCCATAAGTTGAAAATACATCAGTGAGTACATAAAATAAGAGTTTATAGCAAGGTGAGGGAAGCTATTTAATAGGCTTCATTTGTGATCTGCTGACATTCTTAGTGTGTGGGTGGGCAGAACCCACCATTATGTTAGTTCTGACACAGAGATGGCCCAGAAAGTGCTACTCAGGGTACTAAAGCCAGCCTAAGCTATGCTAGTTAGCCTGTGAGAGCCAGCCTAAGCTATGCTAGTTAGCCTGTGAAAGCCAGCCTAAGCT